>QVOB01009759.1:0-37715 GCA_014839585.1 Pseudomyrmex concolor | reverse complement strand
TTTGTCGCGTGATCGCGCCGAATGGCGCTGTCGCGGCTGGTGGCAATTTCCTTTACCCATGGCGCGGGATGCTCAGGGCGATCCTTGCCCTGTAGCGGCCACCGTCGACGCGCTGCGCCGGCGCCTGCCGAGTCTGCCTGTACACCTCCTGGATATCGCCGCCGCCGCGCTACGTCGTATGGCGCGGGCGTGCGGCCGGCATCCTGCTTTGCCGCTGGTGCATCAGTGCCTCAGCGGCGCTTATCACGTTGCACCGCAGCCGCTGGACTTTGTCTTTGGCGCCGAGTCGGCGGCGGCCTGCCATTTTACCCGTACCGAACCCGGCCCGGTTCCCGAGGGCGGTGAGCTCTGGTCGCCGTTCGACGTCTTGCGCGCCGCTTCAGGGCGCCCATCCGCGCCGCGCGGACAGACGGCGCCGCTTCCCGACTGGCCGGCGGCCTGGGTGATTGCCGCCGGGCTGGCGCTGGCGCCGGAAGAGCGGCTGTGGAGCAGGTGAATCTGTGGCCCTGGCGGCAAACACGCCGGCGACGTCGTGTCCGCTGCCTGTTGCTGCTGGCGCAGTGGCTGCTGATGTTGGCGCTTATTGTTACGCCTGCCGCCTATTGGCGCCAGCAACGTCTGGCGAAAACGCGTCCGCCCCGCGAGGCGTTCTCGGCGGGGGCGGCCGCCCACGGAGTCGCGTCAACGGCAAGCACGGCGCGGACGCGCTTCCAGCAGCGGTTGGACATCGGTAATCAACGCTATTTGCGTCTGTTTCGCCAACTCCCGGCGCTGCCGCCGCCGCAGCTGTGGCTCACGCATATCGAGCAGCGCAATAGCCGGCTCTATATCAGCGGCTGCAGCGAGGGGTATTCGCCAGTGGTTGTCCTGCGGCGCCGGCTGGCAGACCACGCGCTGCTGCCGGGTGTGCGCTGGCGCGAGGTCAGGCGGCGGGATGCGGTACGCTGGCAATTTTTTCTGGAAGCGGACTGGCTGGCGGAGGATGCAGCATGACTTTGCCGGCGGCGTGTGGGTCCTGCTGCCGGAAAAACGGCGCCTTGAGCAGGTGCAACGGGCGTTCAACGCTCAGCCGCCGCCGCACGATGGCCGCAGCAACATTGCCTTGCCGTTGAACTCGGAGAAGGCCGGGTCCGTGCCGCGGTTGTCCGGTGAGGCTGCGGGAACGTGGCCGCCGCCCTCCGCCGCAAAAGCCGGCGCTGCGTCGGCGTCCGCGGGCGGCAGAACGCAAATTGCGCCAGCCGCCGGCGACGCACGGGCGCGGCGGTGCCAGCGATTTGCGCAGGATCCTGTTTCGCTGTTCATGACGCCGGAGCACGGCCCGCCCGCTGCGCTGGCGGGTGACGCCCGCGGGGGGCGATGCGAACAGGCGGGGCTGGTCGGTTGCGCTCACCACGGATTATGCCGGGCTTGAACGATTGTTGAACGCTATCGCGGCGCTCCAGGGCTGTCTCGGCCTGCAGGCGTTAGCGTTGAAAGCGACACCCGAAGGATTGATGCTGGATTTCAGATTAACGTCCGCAGACAAAAAGGAGGACGACAATGGGTAGAGGCCGGCTGGGGCATAGCGGAACATGCCGCGTAAAACCGGGGACGGGTCGGCATGACGCCAGGTTCGATCCAGCGCTGTGTCCGTGGCTGCTGTTGGTTGTCGTTTTCGCCGTCGCGGGCGTTTCTCGGGGCGTATCTGCGAATGGCGTGCCGGCGGCGGCAATCGGTACCTCGGCGGCTGTAGCGGCAGCCGATGACGCACGCGCGGCAGCCTACGATCCGCTCACGGCGGCTGCGGGCAACGGCGGCGCGGCGGCGCGGGATCCGTTCCAGCCGCCATCTCCTGGCTTATCGCAGCGGGAAAGCGTCGGGGTAAAAGCCGGTCTGCCGGCCGACATGCCGCCGTCCACCCTGTTTTCTCTGCGGCGCGGCGCCGCATCGGGCACGCTGTCGCTGCGTGCAGATGATGCGCCGGTACGGCAGGTACTGCAGGCGCTGGCCTCCCTACGTGGGCTGAATCTGGTGGTGACGCCGGGTGTTGAAGGCGAGATTACGCTGCGGCTGCACGAGATGCCCTGGCGCCAGGTGCTGGAACTGGTTCTGACGGCAGGCGGCCTGCAGCAGACGCGTCAGGGACGCACGCTGGTGGTATCGCTGCAGGAAGCGCCGGATGACCCGCGGCCGGAAAAGGCCGCGACGCCGGCGAGGCGGGAGGAGGGCGAGCCGCTGGTTAACCGGTTGATTACCCTGCAATACGCCGACGCGGCCGAGGTGGTACGCAGCATTGACGCCCAGCGCAGTTCGCTGCTGTCACCCCGGGGAAGCGTTCGGCTCGATAAGCGCACCAATTCGCTGGTGCTGCGCGATACCGCCTCCGCGCTGGCCGCCGTGGGGGATTGGATCGCCGTCTGGGATGTTCCGCTGGAGCAGGTGCTTATTACCGCCCACATTGTCACCATCAGCCGGGAAAATTTGCGTGAAGTCGGGGTCAACTGGCGCTATCCGGCGGAAAGCGCGCAAGCGGATGCGCGTGCGATGGTAAAAATGCCCGTCGGCGGACATCTGGCCCGCATCGGACTCCCGTTGGCGCGCCTGAATGGTCGTATGCTGGAGCTGACCGCGCTTGAGCAGGAAAATAAGGTGGATATTCTGGCGAGCCCGCGGCTGTATACTGCCCATCAGCAAACCGCCAGCATCAAGCAGGGGGCGCAAATCCCGTATCCGATGACCAGCGGCCACGGTAAACACCCTTCTATCTAGTTCAAGGAGGCAGTGCTGTGCATGGAGGTGACGCCGCGTATTCTGCGCAACGGGCGCATTACCCTGGATTTGCGGCTGAGCCAGAACGTGCCGGGCAGTATCATCAAGCAAGGAGACAGCCAGGGTGTTACCATCGATACAGAAGAAATCAAAACTCAGGTAACGATTGCCGACGGCGAAACCATCGTGCTCGGCGGCATATTTCAGCATCAAAAGCAGCGCAGCCACGATCGGGTACCGCTATTGGCCGATATCCCGCTGGTCGTGGCGTTATTTAAGCGCCAGCGAGCTAATTATAAACAACGTGAATTAGTTGTTTTTATTATGCCCACCCGCATATCAGGATAGACTACCGCCCCTTGCATCGAACAAAAGCGGGTACGCGGCAACAATTTATGCGTTTTTTTCGTTATCAATTTGACGCTGTCGGCGATTTCGCTTACAAGGGTAACCCATTGAGCAACAATGATTTTGCGTCAAATGTCATATCGGTGGTGATACCGGGGATCCCGCTTGCGGTGTGGGCATCGATTTAATCGGTTGCCAAACTACCCGGAGTGTTGAGATAATTTCCGCCTGATTCTCGCACTAACGCTCATGAGGTTTCAGTTTAGGTCCCGCCGCTAATTTGATTGGCGGGGCGGGTTGTCATTAACGAATAATCTTAGTAATACCGAAAAACATGGCAGAGAAACGCAATATCTTTCTGGTTGGGCCTATGGGTGCTGGCAAAAGCACTATTGGTCGTCAGTTGGCTCAACAACTTAATATGGAGTTTTTCGATTCTGATCAAGAGATTGAGCGATGCACCGGGGCTGATGTAGGCTGGGTATTTGACGTGGAAGGCGAAGACGGCTTCCGCGATCGAGAAGAAAAAGTCATCAACGAACTGACCGAAAAGCAAGGGATTGTGCTGGCTACCGGCGGTGGCTCCGTGAAATCGCGCGAAACACGCAACCGCCTCTCCGCCCGCGGTGTGGTTGTCTATCTCGAAACCACCGTTGAAAAACAGCTGGCCCGTACACAGCGTGATAAAAAACGCCCGCTGTTGCAAGTCGAAGCTCCGCCGCGTGAGGTCCTTGAAGCGCTGGCTCGCGAGCGCAACCCGCTGTATGAAGAAATAGCGGACGTGACTATCCGTACTGATGAACAAAGCGCCAAGGTTGTTGCTAACCAAATTATCAATATGCTGGAAAGCAGCTAATCTGAATTAACGAGATGCCGAAAAGGTCATTGAGCGTCCCATGGAGAGGATTACCGTTACATTAGGGGAGCGCAGCTACCCGATTACCATTGCCGCCGGATTATTCAATGATCCGGCGTCTTTCTGGCCGTTAACGCGCGGCGATAGCGCCATGCTGGTGACGAACGACCGCCTCGCTCCCCTGTATCTGGAACCCCTGTGCGAGCGGCTGACCCAGGCCGGCGTTAAGGTCGATCGGGTCGTATTGCTCGACGGTGAACAGAACAAATCGTTGACCGTGCTGGATCAGGTTTTCACCGCGCTGCTGGCTAAACCCCATGGTCGCGATACTACCCTTATCGCGCTCGGTGGCGGCGTCATCGGCGATCTGGCCGGCTTCGCCGCCGCCAGTTATCAACGCGGTGTGCGTTTTATCCAGGTACCTACCACGCTACTCTCACAGGTTGACTCCTCGGTTGGCGGCAAAACTGCCGTCAATCATCCTCTCGGCAAGAACATGATCGGCGCCTTCTATCAACCTGCGTCGGTGGTCATTGATTTGGACTGTCTCAACACGCTGCCGCGGCGGGAACTCTCCTCGGGCCTGGCGGAAGTTATCAAGTACGGTATTATTCTTGATGCGGCTTTTTTTGCCTGGCTTGAGGACAATCTTGAAGCCCTGTTGGCGCTGGAGCCGCAGGCGCTGGCCTATTGCATCCGTCGCTGCTGCGAGCTGAAAGCCGACGTAGTGGCTGCCGATGAACGCGAGCAGGGCCAGCGTGCGCTGCTGAATCTCGGCCACACCTACGGCCATGCCATCGAAACCCACATGGGTTATGGCAACTGGCTGCATGGCGAAGCCGTGGCCGCCGGCATGATGATGGCGGTGCGCGCCGCGCGTCGGCTCGGTCAATTCAGCGATGCTGATGCTGAACGGGTTAGTGCGCTGCTGCAGCGCGCCGGCCTGCCGGTGAGCGGTCCGGCGGAAATGGCGCCGGAAGATTACCTGCCGCATATGATGCGTGATAAAAAAGTCATCGCCGGCCGGCTGCGTCTGGTGCTGCCGGTGACGCTTGGCAATGCGGAAGTGCGTACCGGCGTGGCTGATGATATGGTGGTGGCGTCTATTAAGGATTGCCAGGCCTGAGCAGGCCGGCCGCGCGCCAGGGCGCGTCGGTGAGGCCCGGTTTAATGTGATAAACCCTTCCCGCGCTCCGGCGCTGGAAAAACCCCTCTCAGTCGGAGAGTTTTATATGGATGAGTTCAAGTCGGAAGACGAACTGAGACCCGATAGCAGCGACCGCCGTCCCCCCCGCCAGCGGAAAGGGCCTGCCGTGCCGAAAGTGCCTGTATCCAGACAGCATTTGATGATAGGTATCGGTATTTTGGTGCTGCTGTTGCTGGTTATAAGTATTGGTTCAGCGTTGAAATCTCCGTCCCGAACCGATTCAGGCCGCCAGGGCGCGGACAATAACGGTCAGCGTAATATCGATCTCTCCGGCTCGACTTCTGGCTCCGACGCTGGTCCGTCTTCGCCTGGCGCTACCGCGCCGGCAGCAAACAATGCACAGAACGGCGCGCCGGCGGCGGTCAACGGCAATAACGGCGCATCCTCCCCGCAAGAGCTGAGTGCGCCGCAGATGGCTTCTACGCCGACGCAAGCCGCGCCGGTGACCACGCCGAGCGGACAGCAACGCGTGGAATTACCGGGCAACATGGCCGATGCCTTGTCCCAGCAGGGGAGCCAGGTCAACGGCGTGGCCGCCCAAATGAACGGCCAAGGGCCGGTTTCCACCCTGCCCACCGCTGCCCGCCGGGAGCCGAAACAAACGCCGATGGTGCCGAGCGCCGGCCGCCAGACCTCCAGCGCGCCAAAAGCGGCCGCGAGCTCTCGCGCCCCCGCGCCGTCCGCTTCTTCAGCGTCCAGTGGGGGCGCCGCTGGTTCGATTCAGTCTGCGCCCGCCGGTTATTACACGTTACAGTTGAGTAGCGCTTCGCAGCCGGCGACGCTTAACGCCTATGCGCGCCAACAGCAGCTGAGCCATTACTGGGTTTATCAGACCCGCCGCGACGGCAAGCCCTGGTACGTGTTGGTAAACGGGGTCTATCCTTCGCTATCGCAGGCAAAAAACGCGGTGGCTCAATTGCCCGCCGATGTACAGGCCAAAAAGCCCTGGGCGCGGCAAATCGGTCAGGTTAAAAAGGACCAAAATAATTAAGCGTTCCTGAAGATAGCGCTGTAGCGCTATGGTAAACAGGGTACAATCCGCGGCTCTGAAGAGTGTGAGTAAGTAGCGAAGGCATGAAGAAGAACCGCGCGTTTTTGAAATGGGCCGGCGGCAAGTATCCGCTGATTGAGGATATTCGCCGTCACCTGCCGGAGGGTGATTGTTTAATAGAGCCTTTTGTCGGCGCCGGTTCGGTGTTTCTCAATACCGATTACGACCGATACATCCTCGCCGATATCAACAGTGATCTCATCAATCTGTTCAATATCGTTAAAGAGCGCCCCAACGATTTTATCCGCGATGCCCGGGCTTTATTTGCCGCTGACGCCAACATCTCTGAGGTGTACTACCTGCTGCGCAGCGAGTTTAATCTCTGCACGGACGCCCATCGGCGCGCGGTGCTGTTTCTTTATCTCAACCGGCATTGCTACAACGGCCTATGCCGATATAACTTGAGCGGTGAGTTCAACGTTCCTTTCGGCCGATATAAAAAGCCGTACTTTCCGGAGTTGGAACTTCACCGGTTCGCCGAGAAGGCCAGTCGGGCGATGTTTGTTTGCGATCACTACCAACAAACGCTATCCCGCGCTGTACCGGGTTCGGTGGTATATTGTGATCCACCCTATGTGCCGCTCTCGACCACCGCAAACTTTACGGCATACCATACCAACAGTTTTAGTCTGACCGAGCAGCAGAACCTGGCACGCCTCGCCAGCAAGCTGGCTCGTGAAAGCCGGATACCGGTGCTGATTTCCAATCACGATACCGCGCTGACCCGGCAATGGTATGGCGATGCGGTGCTGCATCATGTCACGGCACGCCGCACCATCAGCAGCAATATCTTCGGGCGCAGCAGCAGCGTGAATGAACTGCTGGCGTTATATCTCTGAGCGGGGCCGCCCCGCCGTAGACTGACCGTAACTGACGGGAGACATGGATGAAAAACTATTTAATCGCTCCTTCCATCCTTTCCGCGGATTTTGCCCGCCTGGGTGAAGACACCGCCCGGGTGATAGCCGCCGGGGCGGACGTGGTGCATTTTGACGTGATGGATAATCATTATGTTCCGAATCTCACCATGGGGCCGATGGTGCTAAAAGCGCTGCGCAACTATGGCATTACCGCCCCCATTGACGTGCATTTGATGGTCAAGCCTGTCGATCGCCTGATCCCGGATTTTGCCGCCGCCGGCGCCAGTTACATTACCTTCCACCCGGAGGCGTCGCAGCATGTTGATCGTTCACTGCAGCTCATCAAGGAGCACGGCTGCAAAGCCGGGCTGGTCTTCAATCCCGCCACGCCGCTGAGCTGCCTTGAGTATGTGCTGGATAAACTTGATGTCATTTTGCTGATGTCGATCAACCCCGGTTTTGGCGGCCAGTCTTTCCTGCCTTCGACCCTCGACAAATTGCGCCAGGCGCGCCAGATTATCGATCGCAGCGGCAGGGATATCCGGCTTGAGGTGGACGGCGGCGTCAAAGTGGACAACATCGGCGCTATCGCCGCCGCGGGCGCCGATATGTTCGTTGCCGGCTCTGCTATATTCAGCCAGCCGGACTACCGAACCGTTATCGACGCCATGCGTCAGGCATTAGCGGGAGCGGCGGGGAATGCGTGAAGAACAGCCTATCCGCGGTATCGCATTTGATCTTGACGGCACCTTGACCGACAGCGCCCCCGGCTTAACGGCCGCGCTTGATTGGACGCTGTCAGAGCAAGGGCTGCCCCAGGCCGGTCTGGCGCGCATCGCGACCTGGATCGGCAACGGCGCCGATGTGCTGGTGGAGCGCGCGCTGCGCTACCCATGCCGAGCCGGATGCCGCGTTGCAACGCGCCAACCGTCTGCGCTTCGATGAACATTATGCCGGGACGGTGGCGGCGGGCAGTTCGCTGTTTCCCGAAGTCGCGGATACGTTGGCGCAGTTGGCGCTTCAGGGGCTGCCGATGGCGGTGGTGACCAATAAGCCCACACCCTTTGTCGCACCGTTGCTGGCCTCGCTCGGCATCGAGCGCCATTTTGCGCTGATTATCGGCGGCGATGATGTTACGGCCAAGAAGCCGCATCCCGCGTCGCTGTATTTGGTGCTCGGACATTTGGGGCTTTGTGCCCGTGAGCTGCTGTTCGTTGGCGATTCGCGCAATGATATCCTCGCGGCCAAAGCCGCCGGCTGCCCAAGCGCCGGCATGACCTATGGCTATAACTATGGTGAAGCGATCACGCTGAGCCACCCGGATTACGTTCTGGACCGTTTTGCCGATCTTTTGCCCGTGCTCGGGCTGCCACCTTTCGTTAATCAGGACCGTTTAAAATGAGTAAGCCCATCGTATTCAGCGGCGCGCAGCCGTCAGGGGAACTGACCATTGGCAACTATATGGGTGCGCTGCGTCAGTGGGTCAGCATGCAGGACGAGTATGACTGTATTTATTGCATCGTCGACCTGCATGCCATTACCGCCCGTCAGGATGCCCAGCAGCTGCGTAAGGCAACGCTGGACGTTCTGGCGCTGTATCTGGCCTGCGGTATCGATCCGGCTAAAAGTACGGTTTTCATTCAGTCGCATGTGCCGGAGCATAGCCAACTGGGCTGGTTGCTGAACTGTTATACCTATTTTGGTGAACTGAGCCGGATGACCCAGTTTAAGGATAAATCGGCCCGTTACGCCGAAAATATCAATGCCGGGCTGTTTGATTATCCGGTGCTGATGGCGGCAGATATTCTGCTTTATCAGACCAACCAGGTACCGGTCGGGGAAGATCAGAAACAGCATTTGGAGCTGAGCCGCGATATCGCCAAACGGTTTAACGCGCTGTATGGCGAGATCTTCACCATTCCTGAACCGTTTATTCCCAAATCCGGCGCGCGCGTGATGTCGTTGCTGGATCCATTGAAAAAGATGTCGAAATCCGATGATAACCGTAATAACGTCATCACCCTGCAGGAAGATCCCAAATCCGTGGTCAAGAAGCTTAAACGGGCGGTAACCGACTCCGACGAACCGCCGGTGGTGCGCTATGATCCCGTGGCGAAACCCGGCGTCTCCAACTTGCTGGATATTTTATCTGGCGTGACCGGTACGCCGGTGGCGGAACTGGAACAGGCGTTTGCCGGCGAAATGTACGGCCATTTGAAATCCGCCGTCGCCGATGCGGTGTCGGAGATGCTGACCACATTACAGGCTCGCTACCACGCTCTGCGCGCCGACGAAGCCTATCTGAATCAAGTGCTGCGTGACGGGGCGGAAAAAGCCCGCGCTCAGGCAAGCGTAACCTTGGCCAAGGTCTATGAAGCCGTCGGCTTTGTCGCCAAGCCTTGAGTTATTCCCACACCTCTGCGCGCCCGGCCAGACCCCGTTATGGCCGGGCCGCGCGCGCTTTACCAGGCTTTTCTGCGCCTCCCGGCAAAGGTAATGAATTATAAGCGGTTGTTATTCTGCCGCGGTTACGCTATCTATCATGCAGGCCCCTGATAAAAGCGAGGTAACCCGTGCCTAATCCCCTGCTGCATACTATCAGTCACGTCCGGCTGCCCTGGCGTGAAGGTTTATGGCAAATCACCCTCGAGCAGGGAATCATCCGCCGTCTGGCGCCGCAAAATCATGGTCAGCAGGACGGCGAAGGCGTCCTTAATGCCGAGGGCGGATTGGCAATACCGCCGTTTGTCGAACCCCACATTCATCTGGATACCACACAGACCGCCGGAGACCCGCGCTGGAACGAGTCCGGTACGCTGTTTGAGGGCATTGCCCGTTGGGCCGAGCGCAAAGCGACCCTGACCCATGAAGACGTCAAAACCCGCGCCTGGCAGACGCTGAAATGGCAGATCGCAAACGGTATCCAGCACGTACGCAGCCATGTGGATGTCTCCGATCCCTCTCTGACGGCGCTGCTGGAAGTCAAGCAGGAAGCGGCGCCGTGGGTGGATTTGCAGCTGGTGGCGTTTCCTCAGGAAGGGATCCTGTCTTTTCCGGACGGCGAAGCATTGTTAGAGGAGGCGTTGCGGCTGGGTGCCGATGTGGTCGGCGCCATTCCTCATTATGAATTTACCCGCGAGTATGGCATCGCGTCATTGCATAAAGCCTTTGCGCTGGCGCAAAAGTACGACAAACTGGTGAACGTACACTGCGACGAGATAGATGACGAACAATCGCGCTTTGTGGAAACCGTCGCCACGCTGGCGATGGAGTCCCGGCTGGGTGGCAGGGTCACCGCCATGCATTCCTATAACGGCGCCTACACCGCGCGGCTGTTCCGCCTGCTGAAACTGTCGGGCATCAATTTCGTCGCCAATCCGCTGGTGAATATTCATCTGCAGGGCCGTTTTGATGATTATCCAAAGCGCCGCGGCGTCACCCGGGTGAAAGAAATGTTGGCGCAAGGGATAAATGTTTGCTTCGGCCATGATGATGTGTTTGACCCCTGGTACCCTCTCGGCACCGGCAATATGTTGCAGGTGCTGCATATGGGCCTGCACGTATGCCAGCTGATGGGGTATGAGCAGATTAATAACGGGTTAAATCTGATTACCGCCAATAGCGCGCGGACGCTCAATCTGAGCGATTACGGCATCGGGCCAATTTACTGATCCTGCCGGCGGAAAACGGTTTCGACGCCATTAAGACGTCAGACGCCGCCGCGCTATGTTGTCCGTCACGGGCAGGTGATCGCGGAAACCCCGTCATCGTCATCGCGGCTGTATTTGGCGCAGCCGGAGACCGTGGATTTCCGCTGAGCAGGTGGGGTATTACTGTTCGTCCTGCGCCGTTTCCGCTGCCGGGTTCAGCCTGGCGCAGGCCTCCAGCTTCTGTGCCACCGTTTCGCCGATGCATTTTACCGCGGCCTCGATAGCCGGCGTCATGCGGTTGGCATAATTGAGGCGCAGGCAGTGGCGGTATTTCCCGGAGGCGGAGAAAATCGGTCCCACCGCCACCTGCACGCCCTTGCTTTCCAATTGACGGTTCAGCCGCACCGTATCAAACGCAGGCGGTAACTCTATCCACAGCAGGCCCCCCCTGCGGCCGGCTTATCCGGGTCCCTTCCGGAAAATAACGCTGCACCCATTCCGTCATGATGTCGCGATTAAGCTGATAGCGGGCGCGCATCCGGCTCACGTGCTTGAGGTAGTGCCCCTGACGCAGAAATTCGGCGATGGCCAGCTGCGGCTGCGGCTGGCGCCGGTGCCGATATATTTCATGTGCAGTACCTGCTCCATATAGCGGCCTGGCTCGATCCAGCCGATACGCAATCCCGGCGCCAGCGTTTTGGAAAATGAACTGCACGCAGCACCCGGCCATCTTCGTCAAAGGATTTTATCGTCCGCGGCTGGGGATAGTGATAGGCCAGATCGGCATAAACATCGTCTTCAATGATCGGCGTATCGTAACGTTGCGCCAGCGTCAATAACGCCACCTTGTGGGCGTTCGGCATGATATAACCTAGCGGATTATTGCAGTTGGGCGTCAGTTGGATAGCCTTGATTGGCCACTGTTCGAGAGCAAGTTCCAACGCCTCCAGGCTGATACCGGTAAGGGGATCGGTGGGAATTTCCAGCGCCTTCATGCCAAACCCCTTCAGGATTTGGGTGACGCCATGAAAGCTGGGTGAGTCTACCGCCACAATATCCCCCGGCCGGCATAGCGCATGAATGGCGATAGACAACGCTTCGTGACAGCCGGTGGTGATGATTATCCCCTCCGGCGCCACGTGGCTGCCGCTGTCTATCATCAGGCGCGCGATCTGCTCGCGCAGCGGCGCGGAGCCGCTCAGTTCATCATAATGCATGCTGCGCAGATCCGGGTGCAGCGCCGCGCGGCTCATGAGGGTCCGCAGCGGTTTCAGGGTGGTGGCGGTAACGTCAGGTACGCCGGGCCCTAAATGAATGACGTCGCGGGCGCTGCGGGTGAGTTGCAGCACCAGGTCCCATTGCGAAATGTCCACCGGTCGCTGCGCGGGCCGGCACATTTCCGGCAGTGCCGGCAGTCCGTGCTGCTGACAGACGAAATAGCCGGATTTGGGGCGGGCGGTGATTAACTGGCGGTGTTCGAGCACGCGATAGGCCTGCTGTACGGTACTGATGCTAACGCCATGTTCCACGCTTAGCGCGCGCGCAGAGGGCAGGCGCTGGCCGCGGTTGTAGAGCCCTTGTTCAATGCGTTCGCCGATGATGTCGGCCAGATGATGGTAGCGGGTCATAGTTGCCTCATACAGATGGCCGTGTTAGCGGGAAAACCAGTACAGATCGCGCTTCAGAATACCATTACAGATGAAATAATCGCAATCTGTATGCTTAAAATAGTGTCTTTCTGAATCTGTACCGTATTATGGCGATCTTTCATCATAGTCCTGTCCCCCAGCCACAGGAGCTATGATGAAAACGCCACCGGAAAACTGTACCGCCTTACTGTTGGCGCAATCCGACCACGCCGTTTGCCCGGCCTCCCTGGGTCGGTCAGGCTTTGTGCGCCGCATCTGGGCGCGGCTTCGCCGCTGGCGGCTCTACCGGCGCGACAAACGTATCCTGCTCGGCCTCAGTGACGACCAGCTACGGGACATCGGTTTGACGCGCGACGACATTCATCGATACAACGAGACGCTACACTCGCGCTGGAGCGCCTGTCGGCGCTAAAGACGTCAACAGCGGATGCTGCCAGGGAGTCTGGCCTGTAAGGCGCCCACGTCGGGCAAGAATACCACCCGCGCTGGGCACAGGGTTGGCGGCGCCATCGCCGGGCTTCGCGCGCCTTCAGGTTGTCGGCGGTGCCAACCGTGGTCTTTTTCTGCGTTCATGCGAGATTAAACGCGCCGATCCGGGTGTGCGGTTTTGTCAGATAGGCAGCTGATCGTAGCGCCGCCAGCGGTAGTTAAGCACCGAAATTCCCCAGCACACGGCAAACAGTCCAATCACCACAAAACCGGCGCTGCCCAAATGATCATTGAGCGAGGCTACCGGCCGCCAGGGGGCGCCCTGCAGATCAAACTTTTCCGTCAGCAGTCCTGCCGCCTCAAGTCCGCCGATAACCAGCGCCACCAGCACCGAGGTGGCGGTGACCGTCATATTGTAATAAAGCCTGCGCTGCGGCTTATTCAGCGCCCAGCCATAGGCGTTAATCATCATCAGATTATCCAGGGTGTCCACTAGTGCCATGCCGCTGGTGAACAGCGCCGGAAAGATCATTATCGACCAGATAGCGATACCCGCCGATGCGCCGGCGGCGGACAAGCCAAGCAGACCCACCTCGGTCGCGGTATCAAACCCCAGCCCGAATAAAAAACCCACCAGATACATATGCCAGCTTTTACGCGTTAACCGGATTAGTGCGCCGAATAGACGGTACATCAGCCCGCCCCCCAGCGGCTCCTCGGGCGTCACGCCGCTTCCTTGCTTAAGCTTGCGAAAACGGCGCCATATCCCTTTGAGAATAAGCAGATTACTCAGGGCCATCAGCAGCAAAAAGCCGCTGGAAACGGCGGATCCTATCAGGCCGCCGTAAGTATGCAGCCAGCCCATATGGGCCTGAAAGGCGGAGGCCGTCAGCGCGATAGCGAAGGTGGCCAGAATGACGATCGTAGAATGCCCCAGAGAAAAAAAAGCGCCTACTCCCGTCGGGCGCTGGCCCTGCTGCATCAATTGACGGGTCACGGTGTCGATGGCGGCGATATGGTCGGCATCGACCGCATGGCGCAGGCCGTAGCTCCAGGCGGGCAGGCTGGCGGCGATCAGGGCGCTATTGTGTCCGAAAGCCAACAGAGCCCAGGTCCAGCTGAACAGATTGGCCCCAATCAGCGCCGCCAATAACAGCGGGGCGCGAGAAACGGCGGGGGAAGCTCCGGTCATGGTTACAAAATCCTTATAGACAGGGAAAGGGTAAACGTTTGTGCGCTCGGGGACATCGTGGACACCGCGGCGGCTGACGGCGCACGGGGTCCCGGGACGTCCTTCCCGGCGGCGGACGGGCGCGGGCGCAGCATGCCACTGCGCAAACGGTTGCGAGTCAGATCGATCCAGCCCCTTACGGAGCGCGAAACTACTATGACATGATGAAGGAAAGTGGACAAATAGATGATGTTGAGTTGCATTAACGCGGCGCCGCCAGAACCCGGCGCGGCGATCGTTATTGGCAACGGTCGGCATGGAAAGGGTCTGGCCTTGGGCGCGCCGTGCTAGCCGGACTACCGTTGAAGGGAAGAGTGGTGAAAGAGGCCGGCTTGGGCAACAAGCCGGCCTAGATATCAGCCGATCGCCTGGCTATGGGTACGGTGACGGCTGACAAACCCGAGTAGCAGGCAAAGAACAAACACCTTAACATACAATATATTGCAGGTTTGCAGCGCCGCGCCGACGCCATAACGGGCCACAATAGGACCGGTAATGACAAATGTCAGCATGGTGCCGATCGTGCCGCAGGTCAGAATAAAATTGACCAGTTTGGGCGATGTTACCCGGGTCTGCTGCGATCCCAGCGTGATAATCGTGGTGTAAATCGCGCTGGAAACAAAGCCCAGCGCCAGCAAACACCAGGGCAACAAAGCGGGGTCGCCGGCGTGGATAAACAAATACATGAACAACGCCGAGAGCGCCGCAAGCATCGTGACAGTACGCTGCAAATCGAAAAAGCGCAGCAGTGCGCTAAAGACCCACATCCCGATCATATAGGCGGTCCAGAAATTACCTACCAGCCCGCCGGCCTGTTGAATATCCATATCAAAACGCGACGTCGCGTATTCCGGCACCCAGGAGATGAAACCGAGCTGACCCAGGATGTAGCAGAGTGCGGCCAACGCGAGCAGCGCCACCCCAGGACCCCAGGATTCCCGTGTTTGCTGCCTCTGCTGGCCCGCGGTGTCGGCGTCGCGCGCTCTCAACACAGGAAAATCGGACAGCAGGGTAAGGATAAAGATCACCACATACACCCCGCCAATGCAGGCATACACCCAGTACCAAGTGATCTCGCGCGCTAACAGCACGCCGGCCAGCATGGGGAATAGCGTACCGGCCATACTGAAGAACGAGTCGGTAAACAACAGGCGCGAGCCGCGCTGCCGCCCCGCATACAGATGGGTGATAAGATAGGTGCCGATGGACATCGTGATGCCGCTGACGACCCCTAAAACAAACATCGACAGGGAAAATATCGTCAGATTATGGCCGCTCATTAACCCCAGCACCGCCAGCACCATTAGCAGAAAGCCAAACATTAATTGCCGTTTAAGCGGAATGATTTCCATCAGCCAGGCATTGAGGAAAATCGCCGCTAATATGCCTGAGTTGAGGAACGTGAAGGTATTGCTCATACGTGAAATAGGTAACTGGAAGTAGTCGGCGATGTTACCCAGCACCACGCCGGTGACGATAACCAGCGCACCCGTGAGACCATAAGAGAAGAAACTAATCCATGTTAGTCTTAATTTATTGTTTTGATTCATTTTAAACCTAGTTTTAATCTGATATCGACCGGTGAAAGCCTGGCCCCTAAAGTGATGACATCCTGCTTGTCTGCGGTAGGCGCGATCCTATCATGGATTATTTATTATTTGCTGTTAAATGTCTGGTAGATAATATCTTCACCGGCAGCAGGTGGGAAGGGTGGGCGTTTCATCACACTTTGGTCGGCACCGACGTAAATACTCCGTTACGTAAAAAAAGGTAAATGGCTGGCACTGCCGGAAACGGCTCTTTAGAATCTAATCGCTTCCCGTGGCCTTATCTCTTAAAAGGAATTCTTATGCTCAAACGCTCTCTGGCGACCGCTGCTACCCTGCTTGCCCTGACATTTTGCTCAGCGGGTGCGTATGCCGCGGCACAGGACTCTCATGTGCTGTTGACCACTTCGGCGGGTATCGAGCTGGAATTGGACAGCGCCAAAGCGCCGGTTTCGGTGAACAACTTTGTGCAATACGTGAACAGCGGATTTTATAACAACACCATTTTCCACCGCGTGATCCCCGGCTTCATGATCCAGGGCGGCGGATTCAACCAGGACATGTCGCAAAAGCCCACCCAGGCGCCAATAAAAAATGAAGCCGACAATGGCCTGCGCAACACCCGTGGCACCATTGCCATGGCGCGAACCGCCGATAAAGATAGCGCTACCAGCCAATTCTTTATCAACGTGGCGGACAATGCTTTCCCCGATCACGGCCAGCGCGATTTCGGCTATGCCGTGTTCGGCAAGGTGGTAAAAGGGATCGAGGTGGCGGATAAAATTGCCCAGGTGCCCACCAAGAATGAGGGGCCATACCAGAACGTACCGGTTAAGCCGATTGTCATTCTCTCTGCCAAAGTGCTGCCCTGGGGCTGAACCTAAGGCTAAAGGCTAACGGTATTGACGCATAGCGGCAGCGGGCTTGCAGCAGGTCCCGCCGTTATGTTGCCTGGCGCGAGCTGACGTCCGACACCCCGCGGCGCAGGCATTCTGGCGCGGATGTCGCCTACCCGTTGGGGCCGTCCCCTCCCTCTGCGTATCCGTGTCGGGAGGGGCGCTTTTGCCTGACGCGCATCACCGCCGCAGATTTTCAATTGTTCGCGGCCGTATCTACCCGGATCTCCTTTTCCCTGTTATGCCGATGGTGTCGGCTCGCTCCGTCTGTCCCGGCGAAGCCGCTAATGCGGGTTATACTTACTCTTTCGAGGAACCCGGCAGTCTCTGACAGGAGCGACTGATGAAAAAAATGACCGAGAAACAAAAAGCGCGGCTATTTGCACAGCGCCGGAATGAAAATTTTTGCGCCAGTACCCGGCTTGAAGGTTATGACATCGCGCCAGTCACGCTGGAAGGCGAAGCACTATCTGCCCGTCTGGACGTGCTGAGGAGGCACTATGAACGATAAAATCGGCGACGATCGCGATCCATATCTTTATCCGGCCCTGAAGGTGCTGCGTAATCGCCTGAATATTCATGAAGCCGCAGGACTGCAAGAGGCGGAACTGGCGCTGAGCGCGTTGCGCGCCGCCTCGCTGGAACTCGGACCTGCCACGATGGGGTTGCCCTGGCTGTGCGCTATTCGTCACCAGCTTTTCCAGGATATTTATCCCTGGGCGGGCCAGTTGCGCAGCGTGGATATATATCAAAACGACACCCGCTTTTGCCACTTCGCCTATTTGGAAACGGAAGGTAATGCAGTGATGCAGCGTCTGGAAGAAGAAGATTATCTGCGCGAGCTGGCGTTTGAGCCCTTCTGTGACAAAGTGGCGACCTACTACGCCGATATCAATATGTTGCACCCTTTTCGGGAGGGGAATGGGCGGGCGCAGCGGATTTTCTTTGAATAGCTGATTATCCATGCCGGCTATGATATTCACTGGCATCCCATCAACCGGCAGGACTGGCTGAATGCCAACGAGGCCGGGGCGTTTGGCGATCCGGCGCCGCTGGCCGCATTATTCCGGCTGGCGGTGAGCGAGCCGGAGGAGCATCGTTAACACCCTCCGCGCGGCGACCTGCTCTTTCGGCGACATCGGCGGTCGCAGGGTAGCCGCACCTCAATGTGACACCTTAACCGCCTGGCGACAGGCCTGCCGACGACTTTCCTGTCCGCGCGGCGTTAACGCCGCCTGCTGGCGCGGTATCCCACCGCTACCCCCTGAACCTCCTAGACCTCCTGAACTCCGTATTACTCGCTGTTGAACGGCGTTTGAGACCGGGTTGCACCTCAGCATGTGCCGGCGTATACCGCCTGCGGGTAACAGGAAAGCGCGGCTATACAGCCGCCGAATCCCGGTTCCCCCCGTGCGCGAGACCCCGGCCTAACGTCTTTTCATACCGGACTTTTGCGGCAATGTCCGTAGTCACGTCGCCGCCGTTGTCATACACTCGCTGCTAATCGGGATTCGGCGTCGAGCGGCGCGCGAAGGTGTGGCGGCAGAGGCGCATGAGGCTATAGTTTAAGGAGGATTATGAACGGATTGTTGATAATCGATAATTACGACTCATTCACCTGGAATCTTTATCAGTATTTCTGTGAACTGGGGGCGCAGGTGGTGGTGCGTCGTCATGACAGTCTGGATCTTGCGGATATCGAGCGGCTGGTGCCGGCGCGTCTGGTCATCTCCCCCGGTCCGGGCAACCCGGACGAGGCGGGGATCTCCCTTGCCGCTATTCGCCATTTTGCCGGCAGACTGCCGATCCTGGGGGTCTGTCTGGGGCATCAGGCTATCGGGCAGGCGTTCGGCGCGCGTATCGTTCGTGCACGTCGGGTTATGCACGGCAAAACCTCCGTTATCCGGCACGATGGCCAAGGGGTATTTGCCGGTCTGGCGCAGCCGCTGACGGTAACACGCTACCACTCGCTTATCATCGATGCCGCCAGCGTGCCGTCCTGTCTGGCGGTGGCCGCCTGGAGCCAGCGTGAAGGGGAGCCGGATGAAATTATGGCCATCCGCCATCGTTCCTTGCCGCTGGAAGGTGTACAGTTTCATCCTGAAAGCATCATGAGTGAACAAGGTCATTCTTTGCTGGCGAATTTCCTCAACCGTTGACGCCGGTCTATTTTTTTTGACGGCAATAGCGCTTGACTTGAGTGTGACTTTTTATTCATATTATATGACTATATTTTTATTTCTTATCACACCTTAGACAGAGTAAATGCCTTATGAAAACAGACGGTGCCGCAGTCACCCGGGAAACGTTCGATCAGGTTATTTTGCCGGTTTATGCACCCGCGCAGTTCATTCCGGTGAAAGGCGCCGGCAGCCGGGTTTGGGATCAGCAGGGCAAAGAATACGTCGATTTTTCCGGCGGCATCGCGGTTACCGCGCTGGGGCACTGTCATCCGGCGCTGGTGGCGGCGTTGAAAACGCAGGGGGAAACGTTGTGGCATACCAGCAACGTTTTTACTAACGAACCGGCGCTGCGCCTGGCGCGTAAGCTTATTCATGCGACCTTTGCCGATCGCGTATTCTTCGCCAATTCCGGCGGCGAGGCGAACGAGGCGGCGTTTAAGCTGGCGCGCCATTACGCCATCACCCGCCACAGTCCGTACAAGACCAAAATCATTGCGTTTCATAATTCCTTTCATGGCCGCACGCTGTTTACCGTGTCGGTGGGAGGACAGCCCAAGTATTCGGACGGGTTTGGGCCGAAACCGGCGGATATCGTCCATGTGCCGTTCAACGATCTCGACGCGGTGAAAGCCGTCATTGATGATCACACCTGCGCTATCGTCCTTGAGCCGATACAGGGGGAAGGGGGCATTACCCCGGCGACGCCGGCGTTTTTGCAGGGCGTGCGGGAATTATGCGATAAGCATCAGGCGCTGCTGGTGATGGATGAAGTGCAATGCGGCATGGGCCGCAGTGGCAAATTGTTCACCTATATGCATTATGGCGTGCAGCCGGATATTCTTACCACTGCTAAAGCGTTGGGCGGCGGATTCCCCATTAGCGCGATGTTGACCACTGAAGACATTGCTTCAGTCATGGCGGTCGGCACCCACGGCACGACTTACGGCGGCAACCCGCTGGCCTGTGCGGTGGCGGAAGCCGCGCTGGACGTCATTAACTCGCCTGAGGTGCTGGCCGGTATCAATGAGCGTCATGAGCGTTTCATCCAGGCTTTGCATGACATTAACGCAAAGCATCATGTTTTCACCCAGGTGCGCGGCATGGGGCTGCTGTTGGGCGCGGAGCTGGCGCCGGGCTATCAGGGACGGGCTCGGGATTTCCTGCATGCCGCCGTGCTGGAAGGGGTCATGATCCTCAACGCCGGCCCCGATGTGATTCGCTTCGCCCCCTCGCTGGTGTTGGCGTTTGACGATATCGCCGAGGGGTTGGCGCGCTTTGAGAAAGCCGTGGCGCACGTCACCCGCTCGGCTTGACGGGCGGGCGGCAGGCTTGTCGGCGCGATACCGGCAATACTGCCGTAGAAGGTTTCCCCGCCTGCGGCGCTAGTCCGGCGGCGTATCGCGCAAGCGGCGCGCAAGCCAAAACCCGTGCTGCGGCCGCTGCGGCCAGGCCACCGACGAAATGGTGTGCATCACGCCCAGATGGAACAAAATGCGCCGTAAATGGCGTTCCATCAGCGTTACCGCCTGATCCTGTGGACCGTCGGTATTGAAAATTCCCGGGTTCTCGGTGCTCGGGCCGTCATATTCCAGCCGTTGCTGACAGCTTTGCAGCGCCACCTCGCAGGAGGCCAGATAATCGGCCGCAAGCGTAGCGGTCAGCATATAGTGATCGCGCGCCAGCGTCGTCATGGCGTTGATATGTTCAACAATAAACTGACTATGGGTGACCCACAGGCGTATATCGCTCAGGTAACGGGAGTTAAACCCCGGCTCCTGCATCGCCTGGCTCAGAGAAGTGAACAGGGCATTATGCGCCTGATTGACCCGCATGCGGGCATAGGCCAACGCCGGCGCGGTGGGGTCAGGTTGCAGCAGCAACCGTAGCGCTTCCTGATCGCGCTCCAGCGCCTGGTGGGCGTTTTTGTGCAGCAGCCCGCTCTGCCATTGCGGCCACAGCCATAGCGTGCCGCCAAACGCCAGCATACAGCCAATCAAGGTATCGACCAGCCGCGGCAGCAGGAAATGCGCGCCGTTTAACGACAGCAGTTGCAGGGTATACACGGTCACCACCGTCATGCCGGTCAGGATGACTCCGTCGCCCATCTGCAACTGGAGCGTCCCCGCGGCGATGACCAGACCCGCCAGGGTGCCCAGCGCCCGATGCTGAATGCGCACCCGGGTAGCGTTATAGCCGTTCTGGCTGACAAACATGATAGTCATCAGGATCCAATAGGGTTTCGGCAGGTTGAACACCAGGCCCAGACTACTGCCGACAGCCAGCATAAGGCCCAGGCGGGCGGCATTACGCAGCGCCATGGATTTAAGGGAACAATAACTTTTCAGCGCCGGCCAGAACGGTAAACGCTGCTGGTTATCCGCCATCACATCACGACGATAAAGAGGACGTTGGGAGCGCAACAGGCGATAGATGCGGCTGAAATGGAAATAGCAGAACTGGCCTACCGGGTTATCCGGGTGGTGGCGGGCGATCTTTTCCAGCGCCGACAGGCCGGCATCGGCGGCAAAACGATCAGGCGGGCGATGATAAAGAATATCGTCCGCCAGGACACGCAGCCGGGCGGCGACGACACGCGCGTTATAGCGCAATACCGCCTCGGCGTGGCTTTGCTGCACCAGCTTTTGCACTTCGTCCGGCTGGTGCAGGCTCACCGCGATATGCTCTTGTAAATCCAGCGCGACCTGGAAGGCGCGCAGCAGTCTCTTGTACTGGGTGAGATGGTTAGCGGAGAGCATATGCAGCTGCTGATAGACCTGCGCTATCTGGTCGATGACTTTCTGCTGGCGGGCAAACAGCGGCGGCAGCGCGCTGTCGGGATCGGTATGCTGAGTCACAGGCTGTATTTTGCTTCAATATAATCCGCCAGCTCGCGGTACAGCAAACTGAGCGCCTCGCGCATCGGCTGCTCTTGCCACAGCCGGGACCACAGCGCGTTGAACAGCCCATACCAGGCGGTCCCCGCCACATAGAGCAGCGGCGGCAGCCAAAGCGGAACATTGCCGGTCAGTCCCAGGGTAAATACCGCGGCGATAAGCGATGCCGGCAGCAGGCGGCCATGCAGCGGACTGATTTCGCCGCTGACGCCAAACAGGAGCGCCAGGCCCAACATGACAAACGGCAGCGGGGCGCCGTGCGCCAACAGCAACTGGATAAATATACTGCTCAGGGCAAACAGCGAACCGCCGACGACCAGCCGTTTAAAGAAACGCTTATGGAGCTGATCGAGCCCGGCGATGTTACAGCAGGCGGGCACCAGAGAGAACAGTAGCCCCTGTTGCAGACTGTTGAACATCAGGCCGATGGCGACCGGTAGGCACAGGACTATCGTTTGCCTCAGGGCATAATTTACTTCGGGGTGATAAATGAGTCTGCGCCACAAAGTCAACTAAAGGGGCATGGCCGTCCTGACCATGCCCGTGGTGAGAGAGATTAGCGGGTACCGTAGACGACAATGGTTTTGCCGTGGGCAGAGATGAGATTCTGATCCTCAAGCATTTTCAAAATACGGCCGACCGTTTCCCGTGAACAGCCGACAATCTGGCCGATTTCCTGCCGGGTAATTTTGATTTGCATACCGTCCGGATGGGTCATGGCGTCCGGCTGCTTGGCCAGGTTCAGCAATGTTTGCGCGATTCGCCCGGTCACATCCAGGAAGGCCAGGTTGCCGACTTTCTCTGAGGTCACCTGCAGGCGGCTGGCCATTTGTGAAGACAGACGCATCAAGATGTCGGGATTAACCTGGATCAGCTGGCGAAATTTCTTATAGGAGATTTCTGCCACTTCACAGGCCGTTTTCGCACGCACCCAGGCGCTGCGCTCCTGCCCTTCTTCAAACAACCCCAGCTCGCCGATAAAATCGCCCTGATTAAGATAGGAAAGGATCATCTCCTTGCCCTCTTCATCCTTGATAAGCACCGCGACGGAGCCTTTGACGATGTAGTAGAGCGTTTCTGCCTTTTCACCCTGGTGAATCAACGTACTCTTCGATGGATACTTATGAATATGGCAATGAGACAGGAACCATTCGAGAGTCGGGTCTGTTTGCGGTTTGCCGAGAACCATTCGCTGTTATCCTCTTTTGTCATCGCTGTCCTGTATCAGGAACAACGTATTCCCTGTAAGGTAAGGTGTTATTATGATGTCATTCCGTTCATAAATGGAACTTCGCAAGGGAACTTATCAGGGGCCAATGTTGGTGACGTTTCGATCGCTCTCTTGCTCTTTCACTGTCAGTGAGTTCGCGCCTGCCTTGTTTTTAGCATAGCTTTGAGAGACTGTCTTGTGTTGTCTCGTTTCAGCATGATGCATCTGCGGTTACGTTGCCAGTTTGCCGGCAAAAAGGTAGTCTCTCATAAAGAATTTTATCAGGAGTTAACGTTATGCAAGCGCGAGTGAAGTGGGTGGAAGGGCTGTCATTTATCGGCGAATCCGCCTCGGGCCACCAGATTATCATGGATGGCAACAGCGGCGAAAAGGCCCCCAGCCCGATGGAAATGCTGCTGATGTCCGCCGGCGGCTGTAGCGCTATTGACGTGGTATCGATTCTGCAAAAGGGCCGCGCCGACGTGCGCGACTGCGAGGTCAAACTGACGTCGACCCGCCGCGAAGAAGCGCCGCGCCTGTTTACCCATATCAATCTGCATTTCGTTGTCACCGGCCGCGACCTGACAGAATAAGATCGTGGAGCGGGCGGTCGCGCTTTCGGCGGAAAAGTACTGTTCGGTATCGCTGATGTTGGGCAAAGCCGCCACTATCACGCACAGCTTCGAGGTGCGTAACCTCGACTGAGAACAGGGACTGGCGTCAGGGCGGCGACGATGCGCGAATAACCGCGGATTGGCGTCGCCTGCAACGGGGACGCCATCGCTGCCGGTTTAGCGAATTCGTTTTCCTTCCAGCAATTGTTTGACCAGCGGCGCCATAATCAATTCCATTGCCAGACCCATTTTGCCACCCGGCACCACCAGCGTGTTGATGTTGGAAATAAACGATCCCTGCAGCATGGCCAATAAATAGGGAAAGTCGATGTCGTCCAGGTCGCGGAAGTGAATTACGACAAAGCTTTCGTCCAATGACGGAATAGCTTTAGCTGCAAAGGGATTGGATGTGTCCACCGTCGGCACCCGCTGAAAGTTGATATGGGTACGGGAAAATTGCGGTGTGATAAAATTGATATAATCTTCCATCGATCGCACCACGGAATCCATAACGGCTTCGCGCGAATGACCGCGTTCATTGGTATCGCGTACCAATTTCTGGATCCACTCCAGGTTGACTATCGGAACCACGCCCACCAGCAAATCCACATGCCGCGCAACATCATTTTGTTCGGTCACGACGCCGCCGTGCAGCCCTTCGTAGAAGAGAACGTCGGTCGGCTCCGGCAGTGGCTGCCAGGGAGTAAAGGTACCGGGAGCCTGATTATAGGGAACCGCTTCGTCATAGGTATGCAAGTATTTACGCGCTTGTCCGCGCCCGCTTTCCCCATAGTGGTAAAAAGTTCTCTCCAGCAGATCGAAGTTATTCGCATCCGGGCCGAAATAACTCACGTGCCGGCCTAAATCACGCGCTTTACGAATAGCCAGATCCATTTCCGGCCGGGTGAAGTGGTGAAAGCTGTCGCCTTCCAGCTCCGCGGCACGGATATTCAATTGCTGAAAGATTTTGCGAAAAGCCAGGCTGGTGGTGGTGGTACCGGCGCCGCTGGAGCCGGTGACCGCAATAATCGGATGTTGTGCTGACATGCTGTGACCCTAATAATGTTGATAACCTCTGTCAAATGACGTGCGGTCGGGCGCAGGTTATTGTTATCACGTTTGGCACCGCAGGGCCACCGCGAGGCTTGCTCGTTTCCGCCGTGCGTTAGCCGGGGGTGGGGCGGCCGTCACGGCTGAACGGGCCTCATCGCGGGTTAACCGCACCGGCAGCGCCGCTAATCGGGACGATATTGGCCGCGCGGTATAATGTTAATGCTTTCATGCAGTTCCGACCACACCAGCACCGCTTCGCCGGATTGCACCTGGCGTAACACATCCGCGACCTTTTGCTGCAGGCTTTTTTCCTGTAAGCCATAATCCGTGCCTTCGCGCAGCACAAACGATTCGATCAAATTATACAGCGTGGTGGGATCAATCTGTTGCCAGGGAATGATCATGATCGGTATTTCTCCAGTGGTTGGCGGGCCGGCGGCGTGACGAAATTTCACCGACAATTCGCTTGTCGAATCGGCACCGCGCTGTTAATTTCATAAGCGTCATTGTCGGGAGCAATAGTGCGGGATATATGGAGCTGGGTCTGTTTTTATCGATGCTGGGTTTTCTCTGGGTTGCCGCTATCACTCCCGGTCCAAATAATATGCTGCTTACCGCCTCGGCCGCCCATTTCGGCTTTTGGCGTTCCATGCCGCTGATGCTCGGCATTATGCTCGGCATGCAGTGCATGCTGCTGGTGGCCTGCGGCGTCGGCAGTCTCATCACGCTCTATCCCGCCCTGCATTTTACGCTAAAAGTGGCCGGCAGCCTCTACTTGCTGTGGCTTTCTTGGAAAATCGCGACCGCCGTTTATGAAAAGCTGGATACCGATACGGCGCCGCCGCAGCCGGTGCCATTTTATCAGGGCGGCCTGCTACAGTTTCTCAATCCGAAGGCGTGGCTGATGGCCCTGGGTGCGGTGGCCAGCTTCAGCCTGGCCGGGGAAGCGTACGCGGGTTCGGTGATGGCGATAAGCATCGGTATCGCCGCCGTCAATATTGTCTCGGGCGCCATCTGGCTGGCCTTTGGCACGGTGACTGGCCGGCTGCTGAAGAGCCGACGTGCCTGGACGCTATTCAATCTGGCATGGGGCTGCTGACCGCCGCCTGCGTAGTGCTGATTTGGCGCTAAGCGCGGTCTGCGTGTTACCCCTCTGACGCCGGGTGAGGTTTGCACGCTACTTTCAGGCGCTGTGCACGGTTCGTGCGCTGCCAATGAAGCGCTCTGCCTATCGTCGCTTTGGTGTTGAGCGCGACCTGCGCATCCCCTTTTTGGCGTTGAGCGCGGCTACTCCGCGTCGAACGCCTTTGTCAGCGCCTCCAACTGTTCCTGCGCTTCCAGCCAGGCCAGCTCCGCCTCCTCCAGCGCCGATTTGAGTTTACCTTGTCGCTGCAGGCAGTCGTTTAGCTCGCTTTTGCGCGCGCTGTCGTACAGCGTGCTGTCGCCAAGCTGGCCTTCGACCTCGGCCAGTTCCGCCCCCAGCGAAGCCAGTTGTTGCTCATAGCGACCGATGGCCTGGCGCAGCGGTTGGGTCTCTTTGCGGAATTCCGCCTCGCGCCGTTTCTGATCTTTGCGCGTCTGTGCCGTGTTCACGGCGGCAGGCGGGGCGTCCGTATCGTTATTTGGCCCCCGCGGCCGCTGTTGTTCCGCCAGCCACTGCTGATAATCCTCCAGATCGCTGTCAAAGTCGATCAGCGCTTCGGTAAGCGCCTGACGCATGTCCAGATCCAAATGGTTGGTGGGTTCATCAAGCAGCAGATTAGGACGCTGCCAGACGATTAATGCCAACACCAGCCGCGCTTTCTCGCCGCCGGAAAAACGCGCCGTCTGCTCCGTAACTTGGTCGCCCTGGAAGCCGAAGCCGCCCAGAAAATCGCGCAGCGACTGCTCATACGCTTTCGGCGCCAGCCGGCTGAGGTGCTGCAGCGGCGTCTCATCGGCGCGCAAGAACTCCAGCTGGTGCTGGGCAAAGTAGCCAAGCTTAATGCCTTTTGCCAGCGACTGCGGCGCCAGAGTTCCGGCCAGCAGCTTGATAAGCGTCGATTTACTGGCGCCGTTGCGCCCCAGCAGACCGATGCGTGAACCGGGTACTAAATTAAGCTTAATGGAGCGTAAAATCAGGTTATCGCCATAGCCGGCGCTGACCTTCTCCATCGTCAGCAGGGGATTGGGCAAATTCTCCGGCGCGCGAAAACTGAACTGGAAGGGATTATCCACATGGGCCGGCGCGATGAGTTCCATCCGTTCCAGCATCTTGATGCGGCTTTGCGCCTGCTTGGCCTTGGTCGCTTTGGCGCGAAATCTGTCGATGTAGTGCTGCAAATGCGCCACTTTTTCCTGCTGGTGCTGGTAGAGCGACTGTTGCTGAGCCAGTTTGGTCGCGCGCTGTAGCTCAAACGATGAATAGTTGCCGGCGTACTCATTCAGGGTCTGTTGCTCGATATGCAAGACCCGGTTAATGATAGGATCAAGGAAATCCCTGTCGTGGGAAATCAGGATAAGCGTGCCGGGGTAATTTCTCAGCCACTTTTCCAGCCAGATGACCGCATCCAAATCCAGATGGTTGGTGGGTTCGTCCAGCAGCAGCAGGTCGGAGCGGCACACCAGGGCCTGCGCCAGATTCAGACGCATACGCCAGCCGCCGGAGAAAGCCCGTACCGGCTGCGTCAGCTGCGGTTGGCTGAAGCCGAGACCACTCAATAGGCTGGCTGCGCGGGCGCGAATCGTCCAGGCGTCTATCGTGTCCAGTTTACCGTGCAGCGTGGCGATGGCATGGCCGTCATTTTTTTCGTTGGCAATAAGTAATTCAGATTCGAGCTGACGATATTCCCGGTCGCCATCGATAACATACTCCAACGCCGGCACGTCCAGCGCGGGGTTTCCTGATTGACCCAGGCCATCGCCCAGTTCGCGGGCAGGCTAACGCCGCCGGCGTCGGCGCTGAGCTCTTTTTTCAACAGCGATAGCAGCGTGGATTTGCCGCAGCCGTTTTTGCCGACCAGCCCGACTTTTTGCCCAGGATTGACCGTAGCGGTGGCGTTGTCCGACAGTACGCGCGTACCGCGACGAATTTGCAACGAGGAGAAAACAATCATAAAGCGCCGTAGTTAAGGTATGTTAAATTGACATAGTTGAATGTTAAACAGGATATCGCGTCCTAATGTTTACGTTGCGAAGCATGGTAGCGGAAATCCTGCTGCCTGACGACGCTTTGGAGGGGAATTGATAGCTGAGCCGCCCAAAGTTTTGCTGTTGTACGCGCATCCTGAGGCCCAGGATTCGGTGGCGAACCAGGTGTTACTCAAGGCCGCGGCAACGCTCAATCATGTCACCGTACATGATCTGTATGCGCATTATCCGGATTTTTTTTATCGATATACCTCACGACCAGCAGCTACTGCGCGATCACCAGGTAATCGTGTTCCAACACCCGTTATACACTTACAGCTGCCCCGCGTTGCTCAAGGAGTGGCTGGATCGCGTGCTGACCCGCGGCTTCGCCAGCGGCGTCGGCGGCAACGCGCTGGCCGGCAAACATTGGCGGTCGGTTATCACCACCGGCGATGCTGAGAGCGCCTATCAGACCCGCGGCGCGTTAGGGGTGGAGATGACAGATATCCTGCGTCCTTTCGCTCTGACCGCCGCACTGTGCCGCATGCATTGGCAGCCGCCGCTGATTATTTATTGGGCGCGACGCCAGGGGACGGCACGTCTCGCCCGCTGCGCCGACGATTATGCGCGTTGGCTGTCGTTACCCTTGGCGTTGGAGGGCGAGGGTCATGGAAAGTAGTCCCTCTTTTCTGATTGCGGTAGTGCTGTTTCTTTTCGCCGCCGTCGTGGCGGTGCCAATCGCGCAGCGTCTCGGCATCGGCGCTGTGCTGGGCTATCTGGCCGCCGGCATCGCCATCGGCCCCTGGGGCCTGGGCTTTATTCGCGATGTCGATGAGATACTGCATTTCTCGGAGCTGGGGGTGGTGTTCTTGATGTTCATCATCGGCCTGGAGCTGAACCCCGCCAAGCTCTGGCACCTGCGGCACTCGATATTCGGCGTCGGCGCCGCGCAGGTGGCCATCACCGCGGTGCTGCTGGGCGCTGTGCTTACCTTTACCGGTATGCGCTGGTAGGCGGCGCTTATCGGCGGCATTGGCCTGTCCATGTCCTCTACCGCCATTGCGCTGCAGTTAATGCGCGACAAAGGCATGAACCGCAATGAGGGCGGCCAATTGGGGTTTTCGGTGTTACTGTTTCAGGATATGGCGGTGATCCCGGCACTGTCTCTGATTCCGTTTCTCTCCGGCGGCGCCGGTGGGCACGGCGATTGGATGAAGATCAGCATTAAACTGGCGGCGTTTTTTGGCATGTTGGTCGGCGGGCGCTTCCTGCTGCGTCCGCTGTTTCGCTATATCGCCTCGGCGAACGTGCGCGAGGTGTTTACCGCCGCCAGCCTGCTGCTGGTGCTGGGTGCCGCGTTATTCATGGATTTGCTTGGCCTGTCGATGGCCCTCGGCACCTTTATCGCCGGCGTGCTGCTGGCTGAAAGCGAGTACCGTCATGAACTCGAGATCGCCATTGAGCCGTTCAAGGGGCTACTGCTGGGCCTGTTTTTTATCTCGGTCGGCATGGCGCTGAATCTGGGGATTCTGTATGTGCACGTCCTGACGGTGCTGGCCGGCGTCGCCATCCTGGTGGCCATCAAGGGAACGGTGTTGTATATCCTGGCGCGCCTGTCGGGGCTGAAACGTTCGGTCCGGCTGCAATTCGCCGGCGTACTGAGCCAGGGCGGGGAGTTTGCCTTCGTTTTGTTCTCGGCCGCCTCGGCGCAGAAAATCCTCACGGGCGATCAATTATCGTTATTGCTGGTGATCGTCACCTTATCGATGATCACCACCCCGGTATTGATGCAATTGATCGATCGTATCCTGGTCCGGCGTTATAATGCAGTAGAAGAAAACGATGAAAAGCCCTTTGTCAACGACGATGACCCGCAGGTGATCATTGTTGGCTTCGGCCGTTTCGGTCAGGTGATAGGCCGCCTGCTGATGGCAAATAAAACGCGTATTACGGTGCTTGAGCGTGATATCAGCGTGGTCAGCCTGATGCGCGGCTATGGTTATAAGGTGTATTACGGCGATGCCACCGAACTGGAGTTGTTGCGGGCGGCGGGGGCGGAAAAGGCCAGAACGATCGTCGTCGCGGCCAATACGCCTGAAGATAATATGTCCATCATCCGCCTGTGCCAGCAGCATTTTCCCCAGTTGCAGATTTTGGCGCGGGCGCGCGGGCGTGTCGAAGCGCATGAGCTACTGCAGGCCGGCGTGTCGCGATTTTCAAGAGAAACGTTCTCCAGCGCTTTAGAGCTGGGGCGCAAGGTGCTGCAATCGTTAGGTATGCATCCACATCAAGCCTACCGGGCTCAGCAGCATTTCCGCCGGCTGGATATGCGCATGCTGCGTGAGTTGATGCCCCAGGAGGAGGGGGGACACAGTTCGCGTGTAAAGGAAACGCGGCGCGAACTGGAAGACATTTTCCAGCGCGAGATGCAACAGGAGCGGCGGCTGCTCGACGGCTGGGGCGAGGATGATCAACAGGGAGAACGACCCTATGACGGCAAAGCGTAAACGCTTCATCGCCGGCGCCACCTGTCCCGTCTGCCACAGCGCTGATACGCTGGCGGTATGGCGTGAGGACAATAGTGATCGGGTGGCTTGCGTCAAGTGCGGCTATACCCAGCGGCAGGACGACGACATGATTAGCGCAAAAAGACCGGATAAAGAAAACATTATTGGTATTTTTCATCCGGAGTAATGTTATTGGCAGCTTTTTTACGGCTAAAGCATACATACGTGCGGTTTTTGGTTAGAATCAGCGCCAAATGAGTTTCCAATGGTGGGAGAGAGCATGAAAGTAGCAAAAGATCGGGTGGTCAGTCTGGCCTACCAGTTGAGAACAGAAGACGGTGTATTGGTCGATGAATCCCCGGTGAGCGCACCGTTGGAGTACCTCCATGGCCACGGCTCGCTGATTTCAGGGCTGGAAAAAGCGCTGGATGATCGTGGTGCGGGCGACATCTTCGGTATCAGCATCGAAGCCAATGATGCTTACGGCCCTTACGATGAAAATCTGGTGCAGCGCGTACCCAAAGATGTTTTCATGGGCGTCGACGAACTGGAAGTGGGCATGCGTTTCCTGGCCGAAACGGATCAGGGTCAGGTACCGGTAGAAATCACCGAAATCGATGGCGATCATGTCGTGGTTGACGGTAATCCTATGCTGGCTGGCCAGAACCTGAATTTCCACGTGGAAGTCATCGCCATTCGCGAAGCCACCGCGGAAGAGCTGGCCCACGGGCATGTCCATGGCGCGCACGGCCATGATCACGACCATGACCACGGTGATGGCTGCTTGCGGCGGCCACGGGCATGATCATGAGCACAAAGGCGGCTGCCACTAAGCGTGGGGTTCGGGACCCTGAGCGGGCCCCGTCCTCGGCGTCACCCGCTCAGTAATGGGGCGGGGGCGTTTCCTCGCTTTGCGAGGCGATGATCGAGGTGTTCTGCTCGCGCAATTTGTCCGACAGCAGGCGCAATTGCTCCTGCAGCCGACTGATATCGCGCTGGTGGGCCACCACCGTCTGATTCAGTTCCTCAATCGTGACTTCCTGGAAAGCAACCCGTCCCTCCAACACTTCCAGACGTTGTTCCAGCTGCGATAGTTCCATCCTATTCCCCTCTCGGTACCGATCAAGACCTATGAAACCGGTGTCGCACCGTTCTCATTCCGCGGTTGCCTCGCGCGGGCAATCCCGGTAGATTCTACCTTGCTTTGCGCAGATCGCCCGCACAAAGGTCATCATTAGGCGGCGATATCAAACCAGGCCGCAATGAAATTGCATTATCAGGAAACTTCTTGTTGTAAAAAAAGTCCCAGAAAGCGTTAATCAACCGGCATAGCGATTGTGTTGTGTTTATGCTCACAGCTATAGTATTTGCCTGACTTTGCTATCGACCCTCGGGACCGCTTACCCAGGAAAATGGAGATTTATGAAATCATTGATTAAAGTATCGCTGCTGGCCTCTACTATGGCATTTGCCTTTAACACGAGCAACGCCCTGGCCGCCGATGCGGCGCCTAGTGCTACCCCGCCGGCGACCGCAGCACCCGCCAGCGCCACCTCGGACAAATTCAAAAGCAGCGAAGATCAGGCCGCCTACGCCCTGGGCGCCTCCCTGGGACGTCACATGGATAATTCGCTGAAAGAGCAAGAGAAGCTGGGTATCAAGCTGAATAAAGATCAGCTGATCACCGGCGTTCAGGACGCTTTCGCCAACAACAGCAAGCTGTCCGATCAGGAAATTGAAGCCACGCTGCAAAGCTTTGAAGCGCGCGTGAAGCAGGCCGCCCAAACCAAAATGGAGCAGGAGGCTAAGGATAACGCCGCCAAAGGCGACAAATACCGCGCCGACTACGCCAAGGAAAAGGGCGTGAAGAAAACCGCCAACGGCGTCCTGTATAAAGTGGATAAAGCCGGCACCGGCAACGCGCCGACCGATAGCGATACCGTCGTGGTGAACTATAAAGGCACCCTGGTCGACGGGACGGAATTCGATAATTCCTACAAGCGCGGCGAGCCGTTGTCCTTCCGCCTGGACGGCGTTATCCCTGGCTGGACCGAAGGGCTGAAACACATTAAGAAAGGCGGGAAAATCCAGCTGGTTATTCCGCCGGAGCAGGCTTACGGCAAAACCGGTGTCCCCGGTATCCCGGCCAACTCGACGCTGGTGTTCGATGTGGAACTGCTGGACATCAAACCGGCCACGGCCGCACCGGCCGCCGGCGACGCCGATGCGGGTCAGTCCCCGGACGCGGGCGCGCAGCAGAAATAACGCTGCCGTCACCCCAAACGGGCCGCTGCCCGTATGCGTTTTGCAAGCCATCCCCGTGGGATGGCTTTTTTTTCGCCGCGCTGCTGGCCAAACGCTTCCACCATTTATGGCTGCCGCGCGCTGCGGGCGGATAATATCACTGCCGAATAATAAAAAACTTCACCAAACACAAGGACAGTGTTTTGCCGGATTTGCTAGACTAGCGGCCGGATAACAGAATTACAGCCAAATCTGCCCGATACTATCCCGGCAGATTCACAACCACGGGTGGTATTTCCACATGTCTACGTCTCTTCCTCATTCTGATGCCGGCGAGCTGGATTTATTGGACGAACGTCCATTCAGCGCCGTGGATCATGAAATTCTCGCCTCTTATGAAGCCGTCGTGGATGGCCTGGCGATGCTTATTGGCGGACATTGCGAGATTGTATTGCACTCCCTGGAGGACCTGAAATGCTCGGCCGTGCGTATCGCCAACGGCGAACATACCGGGCGTAAAGTGGGGTCGCCGATATCGGATCTCGCGCTGCGCATGCTGCATGATATGGCGGGAGAGGACAGCAGCGTCTCCCGCGCCTACTTTACCCGGGCCAAAAATGGCGTTCTGATGAAATCGGTCACTATTGCCATCCGCAATCGTGAGGAACTGGTGATAGGACTGCTGTGCATTAACATGAATCTGGACGTACCGTTCTCGCAGATTATGCAAACCTTTATTCCGCCGGAAACGCAGGACATCGCCACCTCGGTGAATTTTGCCTCCTCGGTTGACGATCTGGTGGCCCAGACGCTGGAGTTTACCATTGAGGAAGTTAACGCCGATCGCAACGTGTCCAACAACGCCAAGAACCGCCAGATCGTGCTCAATCTGTATGAGAAAGGCATCTTCGATATCAAGGACGCCATCAACCAGGTTGCCGACAGGCTCAACATCTCCAAGCACACGGTTTACTTGTATATCCGTCAGTTCAAAAGCGGCGATTTCGTGGGGCAGGAGCGGTGAGCCTGGACTACTGCCTGATGGTCACCGGCCCGGCCTATGGCAATCAGCGCGCCAGCAGCGCGCTACAGTTCGCCAGGGCGCTGCTGGCGTGCGACCACAGCCTTGGCACGGTGTTTTTTTACCAGGACGGCGTGCATAACGCCAACCGCTTGAGTGCGCCCGCCGGCGATGAGGTGGATCTGGTGCGCGCCTGGCGCGACCTGGCGCAGCAGCATCAGGTGGCGCTGCATGTCTGCGTCGCCGCCGCCCTGCGTCGTGGCGTGACCGATGCCCTTCAGGCGTCGCTGCTTAAGCGTAGCGGCGAAAATCTTCAGCCCGGCTTTGAGCTCAGCGGCCTGGGCAGCCTGGCACAAGCGGCGTTCGGCTGCGATCGCTTTATCCAGTTCTAAGGCTTTCATGAACCGTATCGCATTTGTTTTCACCCACGGTCCGCACGGCGAGGCCGCCGGACGGGAAGGGCTTGACGCGCTGTTGGTGACCTCGGCATTGGCGGAAGATATCGGCGTCTTTTTTATCGCCGATGGCGTATTGCTGTTGCTGCCGCAGCAGCAGCCGGCGCAAATCCTGGCACGGGACTTTGTCGCCACCTTCGGCGTGCTCTCGCTGTATGATGTGGACAGGCTTTATCTCTGCGCCGAATCGGCGGCGGAGCGCGGTCTGGATGCCGATGCCGGCTGGGTATTGAACGCCGAATGGTTGTCGGCGGCGGACTGGCGCCAGCGTCTAAGCGCCTATGATACCGTGATGACGTTTTAACGCCGGAGGCGCCCATGCTGTATACCCTGAGCCGTTCTCCCTATGCCTGCGATCTGGCGGCGCTGCTGCGTATCGCGCAGCCCGGTGACGACCTGCTGCTGCTGTCCGATGGCGTTATCGCCGGGCTTAGCGGCTCACCGGCCGCGCGCGCGCTCAGCGCCTCTCCCCTGACGCTGCACGCGCTGGAAAACGATATTGTCGCCCGCGGGCTGTCTGCTCATTTTTCACCCAATATCGCGATAATCAGTTATACTGATTTCGTCAGGCTGACCGAAAAACAGCCGCAGCAGATGGCGTGGTAAGCAAGGGTGAGTTGTATATTTCTTGACACCTTTACCCGTCAGCCATAGAATTCTGCGTCCTCGTACTTTGCCCCGCGGCATCACGAGGCGATTTATTACGTGTTTACGAAGTAAAACCCAGGAGCTTTATTGAATGGCAACGATTAACCAGCTGGTACGCAAACCGCGCTCCATGAAGGTTGCGAAGAGCAACGTTCCGGCGCTGGACGCCTGCCCGCAGAAACGTGGCGTATGTACCCGCGTATATACCACCACCCCGAAAAAACCGAACTCCGCGCTGCGTAAAGTATGCCGTGTTCGTTTAACCAACGGGTTTGAAGTCACCTCCTACATCGGCGGTGAAGGTCATAACCTGCAGGAGCACTCCGTGATCCTGATCCGCGGCGGTCGTGTAAAAGACCTGCCGGGTGTGCGTTACCACACCGTTCGTGGAGCGCTTGACTGCTCCGGCGTTAAAGACCGCAAGCAGGGCCGCTCCAAGTACGGCGTGAAAAAGCCAAAGGCTTAATGGTTCTCCGTTAAGTAAGGCCAAACGTTTTATTAACTCTGTCAAAGAACTCATTGAGTTTTGGACAACCCTGAATTAACAACGGAGTATTTCCATGCCACGTCGTCGCGTCATTGGTCAACGTAAAATCCTGCCGGATCCGAAGTTCGGATCTGAGCTTTTGGCCAAATTTGTTAACATCCTGATGGTAGATGGCAAAAAATCTACCGCAGAAACAATCGTCTATACCGCGCTGGAGACCCTGGCTCAGCGTTCTGGTAAAGGCCATCTGGAAGCTTTTGAAGTAGCCCTGGACAACGTGCGTCCGACTGTCGAAGTCAAATCGCGCCGCGTCGGTGGTTCTACTTATCAGGTGCCAGTAGAAGTCCGTCCGGTTCGCCGCAATGCCCTGGCAATGCGTTGGATCGTTGAAGCTGCTCGTAAACGCGGTGATAAATCTATGGCTCTGCGCTTGGCGAACGAACTTTCCGATGCAGCAGAAAACAAAGGTACTGCTGTGAAGAAACGTGAAGACGTTCACCGTATGGCAGATGCCAACAAGGCGTTCGCCCACTACCGCTGGTAATCGCACCGCAGTAGTCACGCTAACCCGGCGGACGCTCATGAGCTGTCCCAGCCGGGTTAGCTCGAAATGAACGCCCCAGTAATCGAGGATTCAAATGGCTCGTATAACACCCATCGCACGTTATCGTAACATCGGTATCAGTGCACACATCGACGCGGGTAAAACCACCACGACTGAACGTATCCTGTTCTATACGGGTGTGAACCACAAGATCGGTGAAGTTCATAATGGTGCTGCCACCATGGACTGGATGGCGCAGGAGCAGGAACGTGGTATCACCATCACGTCCGCCGCGACCACCTGTTTCTGGGCCGGCATGGCCAAACAGTTTGATTCGCACCGTATTAACATCATCGACACCCCGGGACACGTTGACTTCACCATCGAAGTAGAACGCTCCATGCGCGTGCTCGATGGCGCCGTGATGGTTTACTGTGCGGTCGGCGGCGTGCAGCCGCAGTCTGAAACCGTGTGGCGTCAGGCAAACAAATACAAAGTGCCGCGTATCGCGTTCGTGAACAAAATGGACCGTATGGGCGCCAACTATCTGCGCGTGGTTGAGCAGCTGAAAACCCGTCTGGCCGCTAACCCGGTTCCGATTCAGCTGGCTATCGGCGCGGAAGAAAAATTCACCGGCGTCGTTGACCTGGTGAAAATGAAAGCGATCAACTGGAGCGAAGCGGACCAGGGCGTGACCTTCACCTATGAAGACATCCCTGCCGATATGACCGAGCTGGTCGACAAGTGGCACCAGCACCTGGTAGAATCCGCAGCAGAAGCGTCTGAAGAGTTGATGGACAAATACCTGGGCGGCGAAGAGCTGACCGAAGAAGAGATCAAACACGGTCTGCGTCAGCGCGTTCTGAACAACGAAATCATTCTGGTAACCTGTGGTTCCGCGTTCAAGAACAAGGGCGTACAGGCAATGCTGGACGCGGTCATCGAGTACCTGCCGGCGCCGACTGACGTTGCCGCTATTAACGGCGTACTGGGTGACGGCGAAACGCACGCTGAACGTCATTCCAGCGATGACGAGCCGTTCTCGGCGCTGGCGTTCAAAATCGCCACCGACCCGTTCGTCGGCAATCTGACCTTCTTCCGCGTCTACTCGGGCGTCGTCAATTCCGGCGACACCGTGATGAACTCGGTGAAGGACAAGCGCGAGCGTTTCGGCCGTATCGTACAGATGCACGCCAACAAGCGTGAGGAAATCAAAGAAGTGCGCGCCGGCGATATCGCCGCGGCCATCGGCCTGAAAGACGTGACCACCGGGGATACCCTGTGCGATCCGTCCGCGCCTGTCATCCTCGAACGTATGGAATTCCCGGAACCGGTTATCTCCGTTGCCGTGGAACCGAAAACCAAGGCCGACCAGGAAAAAATGGGTCTGGCACTGGGCCGTCTGGCGCAGGAAGACCCGTCTTTCCGCGTGTGGACCGATGAAGAGTCCGGTCAGACTATCATCGCCGGTATGGGTGAGCTGCACCTTGAAATCCTCGTCGACCGTATGCGTCGCGAATTCAACGTGGAAGCCAACGTCGGTAAGCCGCAGGTGGCCTACCGCGAAACGATCCGCTCCACCGTCGAGCAGGAAGGTAAATTTGTTCGTCAGTCCGGTGGTCGCGGTCAGTTCGGTCACGTTTGGCTGCGTATCGAACCGATGGAACCGGGTGGTAAAGGCTACGAATTCCTGAACGAAATCGTCGGTGGTGTGGTACCGAAAGAATACGTTCCGGCGGTGGATAAAGGCGTTCAGGAACAGCTGAAAAGCGGTGTTCTGGCCGGTTACCCGATCGTAGACGTCCGTGTTGCCGCCTTCGATGGTTCTTACCACGAAGTCGACTCCTCGGAAATGGCGTTCAAGATCGCCGGTTCCATGGCGTTCAAAGAAGGCTTCATGAAGGCAAAACCGGTTCTGCTGGAACCCATCATGAAGGTCGAAGTTGAAACGCCTGAAGACTACATGGGTGACGTGATTGGTGACTTGAACCGTCGTCGCGGTATGATTGACGGTATGGAAGACACCACGACCGGTAAAACCGTTCGTGCGCAGGTCCCCTTGTCTGAAATGTTCGGTTATGCTACTGATCTGCGTTCACAGACTCAGGGCCGTGCTTCTTACTCCATGGAGTTCCTGAAGTACAATGAAGCACCGAACAACGTTGCTCAGGCCATTATCGAAACCCGCAGAGCCAAGTAAGCTTTAAGGGTTACAATTAATATCCCGTGCTCTCACCCGTTGGTGAGAGCATAAGAGTAAGGAATATAGCCG
>QVOB01009751.1:0-58523 GCA_014839585.1 Pseudomyrmex concolor | reverse complement strand
AAAAAAAAAAAAAAAAAAAAAAAAACATAATTAGATCCTTTAGAATTCTTATTTTCCATTTCCAACGAATTTAATCGAGCTTTCAGACTTCGCGATTATATATTCTACGTTTATGTATTGATTTAAAGCAAAACGTTCAATCGATTTTATTATCAGATCAGAAATTTTCGATTCATTATTCATATAATAAAAACAAGCATTAATTTTTAATTAAAACCGGATAATAGCTTCATTATGCAGATTATTCGCTCAAATGATTCGTATAATTAATTTTTTTGACGAAGTTCGAGTTGGCTTATTGTTTGCACGTTTGTAATCGTTAGAGCCGATTGGAACTAAAGCTCCGGCTCTCAGCGAGTTAAGAGCGGGATGGTTGAAGAAAAGAGCGAGGTCCAATGCTGTGTTGTCGTGCCCAGCGCAAGGCTATCCTGTACCCTCTTTTAGGTAATATCGTAGCACGTAAAAACGTAATTGGCTCTATTCGTTTTAATCTTTGTTTGCAAAATGTGTACACAATCGTAATCTTATGAAATCTGAGTTGGCACACACATCTGTAATTGTCAGAGCCGATCGGAACTAAAGCTCCAGCTCTCACAAGCGAATTAAGAGGGGGGTGGCTGAAGAAGAAAGCGAATTCCAGCGCCGTATTGTCGTGTCCAGCGCAGGGATATCCTGTACCCTCTTTTAGGTAAAGTTGCCGCATTTAACAAACACGTGTTGCGTGTGTCGCTCTTTCTTTCACTTCACGGTGACTTTTGTTCCATCAGAATCGGTAGGCAGCTAAATTTCGATAATGAAAGACTTGAAAAGTGGATAGACAAAGAAAAGAGCAGTCTTTATAGTAGCATTATTCTGTCAAATTTAAAATCATCTAGATTTAGATAAACTTTTTTAAAATCATTATTGCAACGACATATGTAAAGCACGTTTCTGTTTATAAAGAAAAAAACACTATCGCATTACGAAATCCAGTGTAGTGCTTGCCCTATTCAGGGCCACCCTGTCCCCAATTTTAGGTAACTTTGCGCGTTATTTTTGCGCGATTCTCTCTCAAATCAAAACATATTGTACAGAGCCTGTCGGTACTAAAGCCCTGTGCCAACATTCAGGTAAAAATTGATTGATACGGTTTTTCTTATAATTAACGAGAAACAGTTGACGCCTTACGATAGTTTCTTCGGTTCTGCGTAATAAGAGGTTGTAATGTTTTATTGCGTAAAGAGCCAATAGGCAGTAAGACGCCCTCCGTCACGGGTGACGCAAAACGATGGCTGCAAACTAAATCAGCGAGCGGATTCGCGATGCAGTGCCAAGCGCAGGGTCACCCGGTACCAGCTTTCAGGTAGTTAGAGCGTAATTACGCCTTTTATTGATCGTCAATTTGTGCGTTTATTATTTAGAATTTATACCAACAAAATGTTATAAAAAAAGGCTATTAAGGTTCATTCTATGTGCATCAAGTGCACAATGCTTATATTGTCAGAGCCAATGGGAGCAAAGGGGCCGAAATTCTCGAGTGACGATCGCAGTCATTCATTTATACGCGCTACAGGAAGCGCATCGAGTTTACAATGTCCCGCACAAGGGTTCCCTGTTCCATCGTTCAGGTGTGTAAAATCTCGACACGCATATTTGCTGTAAAATGCGTATTTTCTCGTTCCGCTCCAGAGCCCGTGGGATCAAAGGCGCCCGCTTTTCAAAGTGACGCAAAAAGTAGTACTTATGTAAGAAATGCAAAATCATCACTCGCACTAACTTGTGCTGCTCAAGCATCGCCACCTCCATCTCACAGGTAATGTGAATATTAATTTTTTTTTATAAACATGTTTTTAATTTTTTTATTAGAAAAAAAAGGTAACGAAGAATTTTAATAAATTATTTCAGAGAAATGGCGGTGGCGCGCATTCTGTCCTTGTTACGCAGATGTTAAAGATTCACTTTAAGTGATATAACAAATTTTATTTGCACATTAGAACCAGCAGGTCGTGTATCTCCAAAATTTCCGAAATCTGCAAAATCAGATTCTTTCGAAGTGGCTACTGGTGCCGTAATAAGTTTGTTGTGCGATGCACAAGCGTTTCCTGCTCCCGCATTTAGGTCAGTTCATCAACATGTTTAATTAATTTCTTCTGAATATATTTTGCATTTTTTACACTTTTTTATAATTTGCAAATTACGTAATAAACTTTGATTGGTGGTGGCGCGTCCTGTACTGATATGATGATTTTAAGAAAAATAATAAGCTTTGTTCTCGCGTTAGAACCGGCAGGTCGTGTGTCTCCGAAATTTCCAAAAATGGCAAAGATCAATTCCTTTGAGGTAGCAAACAATGCCGAAATCAGTTTATTGTGCGATGCACAGGCATTCCCTGCTCCCGCATTTAGGTCAGTCTATTGATAAATTTTTTTGTATTTCTGTAGAGCTTCTTCGTAAATGAACAATAAAAAGTAGTTTCGTAACATTATCGTCCTGTAGAACCAATAAATGGTGCCAAGCCTAGAGTTGCTTCCACATCTAAGTACGATGTTCTTGCGAATACCATTGGAGCAGCTGTAACAATGCTGTGCCCTGCGCAGGGACACCCTCTTCCAGCTTATAGGTATTTATTATTCTGCGAATGTTTTTCTTTATCAAATTTATTAGATTCTTACATAAAGATATATCTTCGGTGTTATATTCTTCTCATTTCTCGGGGAAGGACAGTTTGGATGATCAATAGGATATATCGATTCGTTTCATCGCTCTGTTATTTGTGTATTTAGAGCCAGTTAGTGGCGCAGCACCGAAAGTACCACCAACAGCTAAGATAACTGTCCTCTCAATCGCTTTGCGAAATATCATCACAATGTTGTGTCAAGCTCAAGCGAATCCACTTCCCGTCTTCAGGTATGCTGACGCAGATTGATGCGAATATTGACTTGTTGATAGAAGCTTCAGTAGAACGATAATTAAATGGTAATAAGGTGGCTAAATAAAATTTTGTCGCTGTATTTATACAGAATGTAAAAGAAATATTTTAAATTCCCACACACACAAAATTTTTTCATGCAAGAGAAAGAAACGTTGGAAGTTTTTAATTATTACATATCAATATTCTTTAATCGTCGTGAAACAATGAGATTTGTTTATATAAAAACAAGAAATGCATCTTGCCGATCACGTACTTCAGATTAAAATACATATGTAAAGATGTCGATTGACTCTTCGGATTCTGGTGAATCTTTCGCCTTTTCCGTTTTTAGAACCGGTTGGAAGTAGTCCACCTCGATTGCCGCCTAGATCCAAATTTGACGGAATGATAAAAATCGAGGGTCAAGCAGTTACATTACTCTGCGAAGCTCAGGCCAGTCCATCGCCTTTGTTCAGGTGAGCAAAGTCGAGCATATAAATCAAACTTATTTAAACATAATTCAATAAAAACTATTTCACTTTGGTTTATAAAAATATAAAAAGAAATATATATCAATCGATATCTTTACATTGTATAATACTCGCTTCTGTTTGCATCAACGGAGCGTTGTAGTGACAACAACAACGACGATGACGATGATAATGATAGCGTCGCGTTCCCTATTTTTCCACTATTTACGCTATTACAGAACCGCGAGGAAGTGTACGTCCGAACGTACGAGACAAGGATGTGAACGGATTGAGGAGGGACATTCAAATTGAACGGATGGTTGGTCTACCGTGTCCTGTTCAGGGTTTCCCAGCTCCCGCATTCAGGTACAGGCATTTATAAGCCGTTTAGCTGTGCGATATTAAATTGTTTGCAATACAATTACTACAGAAAATTTAGATATTAATCACAAAGAAAGAAATTTTAAAATATAACATAATAGAGCAAAAGCACGTCTTCCGTTGTACTAGCTTGTATCTTTGTATCGATTTTACTTACAGAACCGACCGGCAATGTTGCACCACGCATTGCCGGTGAGCGTTACGAAGGTCACAAGCTAGTAGATGTACCAAAAACGGGTATGGCGGCTTTGGACTGCGCAACTCAAGGGTTTCCTGTCCCATTAACGAGGTGAAGATTGCTAAAAATCTTCTGTTTTTTTGCGATACTATTTCAGAAGGTACAAACAAAATAGCGCCGCGATCATCTGGCAAGAAATTCGGATTTGAAGTTGTTCTTGTTACCGAAGGTCAGGACATCGCGTTGAGCCATTCGTTTCAGGGATACCCTGTACCTCTCACAAGGTAGACTTTGCACTAGGACCTCCTCTAAATCCGTTTTTTTATCCGTTTCCATTTCTTATCATCGTCGTCATCTACGTAATAGGCGAATAGGCACATTATTTCGAGATTAAGCGGATAGTTCCATACAAAGTTTATTCAATATTTACTACATGACGTCTATATAGCAGACTTGTTAAAAATTCCGAAAAATTTTTTCAAAGTCATTATTTTATAATTGTAAGTGTTACGGTATGCGTTGTTAGATATAAAGCATCCTTCGAGTCTGTTCACCATCTGGCGAAATTGGCATTGCTGTCAGGTGAGTAAAGTAATTGCATGTAAATTCTATTAAGTCAAAGCAGAATAGATGCGATGGCGTAATATCGGGGTATGTATAACAAAATTCTTAGTCGCACAGAGATTTAAACATTGCGTATTGATTCTGGGGGTGAAATCAAGACATAAAGTACAAAGAAATTTTATCAAAGAAATGAAACTCTTAGTTTGGACAATTTATTTATTCCAGAACCGTCTGGTCGTACTGCCCCGAAGGCGACTGGAGACGGTCTTAATAAGTACCGCGGGGTAGAGGGCGAGTCTCTGGCGCTGGCGTGTGCGGCACAAGGCTTTCCTGCCCCGATAACTAGGTACACACCTTCGTATAGATCTCTGTTTTCCCTTAATTTGGACGTAGTCTCATGCTCCGCGGGGCACAGATCCTGTATTCACATTTGATATTTTCCATCCTTACCCTCTACCCCGTGTCGAGTGGCGGTACCTTAAGATATTCGACAGGGGCAAGAAGACAGATAAAGTGTTTTTGTAAAACAAGATTTTTATAAAGAATATGTATCAGGATTAGGAAGAAAACATAGAAATGTTATTAAATCATGCAAAAATGTGAGAGAAAGAGTATAGAGAACATAGAGAAAAAAAAAAGAAAAGAAGATGAAAAAAACGAGAGTGGCCATGAGAAAGTGTAAATCGGAACACAGATTGGGAGGAAGAGAGGTCACTATTCGGTAAAACTCATGTTTTCCCAATTTTCGTATAATAACTTCATAATTTCGGCAAAAAACTCTTTTAAGTTCGAAAATCACTTTTACGACACCTCGCAAACAAGAATCAAAGCGATAGCATTAATTGACGAAATGTGTATCCCTTAACCGGGGCCAATCGGACGTGTTGGTTTTCAGTGCCAACTGGATTCTCCCCCGGGAGCAACCCTCGAGAATAGGTGACGGAAGCGCGACCTCGAAAAGGATGCGGGCCCTCTGCTCCCCCGGTATCCTCGGTGCTGATCCGGGTGGTCCGAGGGGGCATCACTCGATCAATGGGGCAGTCAATGTTGCCTTACACCTGCACACCTCCAAATAAGTCCCACAATATCTGGCTGGTAAGTCCTCGCCACCTTCTCGTGCCTCCGTTCATCCGCTCGTGTTAATTCATTTCCCTACCCTCTCTTTCTCTCACTTCGTTCAGGAAGAAAGGTAAAAAAAGCGGAGAATCGAGCCTTTTTTTTCACGTCGTCCAAGTGCACTATCGCCATTAAACGTACCGCCAGTTCACCATCACTTTTGCCTCCCTGTCCAATCGCTTTCCACACTATCCGTCTACTTGTGATTATATATTCGACAATATCTCGTCTAACCCCAATAGGTTTATGATTTTAAACTTGCTACAAGAGAACATATTCTTAACGATTTTATATTAAAATGTCGTTGTGTGAGATATTGTTGCTTAGACATGTACGAAAGTGACCCTGCACTAGCACCTGCGTCCAACAGCCACATCGAAATACTGCTGCTACGTTCGTTTGATTTATTTTTGTTACTGTTTTCTTCCCCCGCCTTATTAGCGACAATTACCGTTACAAATAATTGCAAACACCACGAGGAATAAAGAATTTGCTTTCATGCTGCAATCGCTTCTCACCTTCTTCTTTAGGGATTTTTTTGGCAATACGCGCGAATAATTTTTTACGTGTTCGTATTTACTTTTAAATCGTTCGTATCGTCGCCGCCAGATCTTTGTTGTTTTGTTGCGTCCATTTGCATCGCTTTTCGATCATGAGGTTTTGGTTGAAAACTCTCTTTTGATTGTCGATTATGATTTTGTTGAAGTTATCTCGCGTGAGAGATATAATATCGACAGATCAGTGGAAGAAACGGAAGGCCGTGCCCAGAGAGACGCCCGAAGCCCCGCATATAGAATAACAAAGCATAAAAAGCGTAGAATGGAGCAAACTGCATTCACTAAAATTCATTTGTTTTTCATTCATTCTCATTTGGTCAGAACTTTGTATAATTGAAAATATATTGAATATTCACAAAATAGTTATGATAAAGAAATATTTTGCATATGAACAATTGCTAAAAACTAGAAATATTTTAAATGTATTGTTCCATTTTGCGATATATAAACTTTGATTTACACGTAAATAATAAAATTGCAGAACGAGCAAATCTCATTACCGAGGATAAGCGCGAAAATCGGCACAATTCTTTTTCTTTTGTTTCAGATGGTACAAGTTCATCGAAGGTACATCGAGACGTCAACCGGTCCAGTTGAATGAACGCGTACGCCAGGTTAGCGGCACTCTTATCATTCGTGAGGCGCGAGTCGAAGATTCCGGTAAATATCTCTGTATCGTCAACAATTCCGTTGGCGGCGAAAGCGTGGAAACTGTTTTGACTGTCACGGCACCATTGAACGCGGAGATCGAGCCGAGCGTGCAGACCATCGACTTCGGAAGACCGGCAACCTTCACTTGCACGGTTCAAGGCAACCCGATCAAAACCATCTCTTGGCTCAAGGACGGGAAGCCTCTTGGATTGGAAGACCGTGTATTGAGAATCGAGAGTGTGAAAAAAGAGGACAAGGGAATGTATCAGTGTTTTGTTAGAAATGATCAAGAAAGCGCGCAAGCGACGGCAGAATTAAAACTTGGTGGAAGATGTAAGTAAAAATTCACGTTTCTGTTTAGATTTACGAAGAGTTGAAATGGATTTTAGTATCTCCAAATAATTTCTTCAATTTGATATTTTTGAATTACTTATTTATCAGCAATTTATAGAAACATATAAAAAAAAAATTCTGCTGTAATTACAATATTTTGATTTTTCTCAAATACTAAATTATTGAGTAAGAAACTTGATAATAAATTATCAAGTAACTTGTAGCGAATATAAAAAGTAGACTGTTAACAGGTAAATTATTTTTCTGTCTCTTTGATTACTGACAGTTGAGCCGCCGCAAATTCGTCAAGCCTTCACCGAAGAGACTCTTCAGCCTGGACCGAGCATGTTTTTGAAGTGTGTTGCCAGCGGAAATCCCACTCCCGAAATTAGCTGGGAACTTGATGGAAAACGGTTGTCAAACACCGAGAGATTGCAAGTGGGACAATACGTCACGGTCAATGGCGATGTCGTGTCTCATCTGAATATTTCGAGCATTCATACCAACGACGGTGGACAATACAAGTGCATTGCTGCATCAAAGGTTAATACTTTTACTTTTTTAATTTAATAGTTATTTTACAAAAATAAGACAAACAGACAAACGATTTTTATCTAAATTTATTTAATAATCATTAATAAATATTGTATTTTTTCCACAAGTTTAGATAGAAAAAGTCTTTTTGAAGAACGTTTTAAGTAACAAAAGCATTCATAATTATGTTATAGGTCGGATCCGCAGAGCATTCTGCGCGTCTTAACGTTTTCGGTTTGCCATTCATTCGCCACATGGACAAGAAGGCTATCGTTGCTGGCGAAACTCTGCGCGTTACATGTCCGGTTGCTGGATATCCGATCGATACTATTGTCTGGGAGCGAGACACCAGAGTCCTGCCGATCAACAGAAAGCAAAAGGTCTTCCCGAACGGCACGCTCATCATCGAGAATGTCGAGCGAATGAGCGATCAGGCGACTTACACTTGCGTAGCACGCAACGCACAAGGTTACAGCGCACGCGGAACATTAGAAGTTCAAGTTATGGGTAAGTTTGAAAAACTTTATTTCCTCGTACATCTCGCGAAATATATCGGTATTTTGTAACAAAATTAATCGATATACTTTCTAAATAAACTCGAACTTTTTATTAAAGTATCAAAAATTTATATCAAAAACTTCGATACAACAGAATTTAGATAAATTTTAACATTCTAAATTTAACGTAAATTCAACGAAGTTTTTAACGTAAAATCTATTAATATTGAAATTAAACTTTCAATGTAAATATTCGTAAATTAAAAAAAATTTTTGTTGTTTTTTATAACTTCAAACAATTGTAGCGTAATATCTAATTGCGGTTACATATCTATTTGATTCTTATATTTTAGCAATTAATTATATAATGTTCTTTACTATTATAATGTATTTCTGAATATTTCGAAAACGAAAGATACATTCACAATTGCAGCCATTGACCGATCAGCTGACCAATGGACGAGATGATAATATTAGAATAGCGAACAATTATTTGCAGCTACTATCTTTGCAGCGGACTGTTAGCGTGTCTGTTATTAAACGTTGTTATGTCGTACCGTCCCGTATTGAATATATGGCAGTGCCGAAGATGTCAGTGAATTTTTTTTTTTTTTTTTTTTTGAGAATGTGTCATTCGCGTATAGGAATTTTATCGTCGATTTTAAAGGATACGACTGTATGTAGGACACGGACACGGACTCGGACACGCGCACGAACAATCTCGCGTAGCCAGCGTAACAACTACTTAATAACATAGAACAAACATAGAACAAACATCAACTCCAGAGAAGAATACGCATTCGTGGAAAGTTTGGGAGTTGGTATGGCGGTGGCCGATTGAATCGTTAGTATAGAACTCTCTCTAATGCGCTTGTTTCACATCTCTTTTCTCATCGCCACGTTCCTCTCGTGTAGTAACAAGTGCTATGCGTCCGTGCGTGTTATAGGCATAGTACGATCAAGTAAATATTTTTAAATATCTTTGTGCTTCTCGACACATGCATTAACATGCATTAAAATTATATTTCCAAAAAAATGTGACAAAAACTGAACAAAAAACGAATGGCTTTTTTCAAAAAATAATCGAATGAAATTTGATCTTCATGTCTATAATATACACGTGGAATATAACGCGGGACGTACATACTCCGGTACACACATACGCGACCTAATCGTATACATCCATATACACTCATCCATCCTCAGTGCCGCCCATCGTTCAGGAGTTCGCGTTCATGAAGCTACCGATGAACGCCGGGGAATTTGCAAATCTGCAGTGTATCGTGCCGACCGGCGACCTGCCGTTGAACATACGTTGGAGCTATCCCGGTGAAGAGATGGGCGGTTCCTCTGGCGTAATCGCGAAGAAGGTCGCGGATCGCGTTAGCATGCTCATGATCTCGATCATCACCGCGAGACACGCGGGGGAGTACGTTTGTACTGCCGAAAACGCGGCTGGAACGGCGTCCCACTCGACCATCCTCACCGTCAATGGTTCGGGACTACGATCTGTTCCTAGAGAACACAGTCTTTTTCATTCTTCAGTTGCGTTTTGTCCTTTTTATCTCGTTCCTGCACAGACCTTGCAAACAGCACCATATAGTTATTTCTTTGTTTGCCAACCTTTTCTGCGTCGGTGTTATTGATCCTCCGCCTATCCTCCGAAGATTTTAATGCAACGATCAACAAATAGTTAGACTGATAGGTGTCTACTAGAGCCAGCAAAGATGATTTCACAGACATGACATTGCGAATGAAGCATGATCGTTTGTTTGATGACACATCTAGTCGCGCCGCAGCTTCTACCTATTACCTTCAATACCGAAGTCGCCAATTGGGGAGATTCCGTGTCCGTGCCCTGCTCAATCCTGAAGGGCGATATGCCTATGGATATATCGTGGGCGTTTAATGGAATACCGATTGATACATCAAAAGATACAGGTATCACGATCACCAGAATCAGCAAACACTTGAGCACTCTCAGCATCGACGGCGTTTCGGCGCGCCACGCCGGAGAATACGCTTGCTCAGCGTCGAATCTAGCCGGTTCTGTCAGTCGATCGACAACTTTGACCGTCAATGGTACGATCCTAATCCTCTCCGCACGGTTCTAACAATATAGACTCTCGCTGTATTTAATCAATATTCTATTCCTTTTACCTCCATCCATTGAATCGTTCACCATCCTCGCTGAAAGATCTTTCTGAATAATCTTAAAATTGATGTTATGATCGAGACGCTCGTTTTTGAATCGCATAACTAGACGATTCTCGAGTATGTACGTCGCATCACGAACCGACACTTCCTCTTTCTTGTCTCGTTTCTCCCAGTTGCTCTTTCCAGTTGCTCCGCAAATACTGCCTTTCGATTTCGGGGATGAACCGGCCAGCTGGGGCGAACTGGTCTCAGTCACCTGTTCCGTCGCGAAGGGCGATCAGCCAATCGAAATAACTTGGGCTTTTAACGGAGCGCCAATTGACACTAGCGATTCTGACGTGGTGGTAGGCAGCACGAACCGAAAGAACAGCGTCTTAACTATCGAATCGGTCGCGGCTAGACACGCAGGCGACTATACTTGCACTGCGTCTAATCGCGTCGGTGCCACCGCACATACAGCTCGTCTGTCTGTAAATGGTACATGTAATCGATTCTCACGGAAAAAGTAAATGTTCGCCTATCTTTGTCATGCATCATCTTCCTTATTTTCCTAACGCATCGTCCGAGCGGTGGTAGTTGATTACTAACGTGTTCACGAATATTTTTGTGAAAACGTTTTGTTTACAACGAAATTTACAGCATAATATACAATATTTAATTTTTTTACACAAACGTTACTAATTATAATTTTATTTAAATTTACTTTAACAAAATTTTACTAATTTTTTACTTATACAATTTTTCTTTTTTTTGTATATTTACAATTATACACACATACAAATACTTTATTTATCTCTCCTTATCGCCATTCATTCTCTCATTATATATCCTTCCATCTGTGTCGCCATGTCGTTCACGCAGTCGCGCCACAGATCCTTCAGTTTTCCTTCGGCGACGATCCCCTTAACTCCGGCGAGATGCTGTCGGTCTCTTGCACGATCGTGAAGGGCGACTTTCCCGTAAATTTGACGTGGACGTTCGACGACATCCCGATCGACTCGAGTCGGCCAGACGTTAATATCGTGAATAATAAGAGGGTCAGCTTCTTGAGCATCGACAGTGTGACGGCAAGACATGCTGGAAGATACAAATGTACTGCGACCAATGCCGCCGGATCTGACAGTCACACCGCAGTACTTTCGGTGAACGGTACCGCGCTCGTATATGTAAAACTTACTGCTTTATATCTCACACCTGTATAAACTTTCGTTATTCTCTTGTAACTTCTTGTATCTTCACAGTAATATCGATTGAATAATCATTGCTCGCGCTCACTCGGCGTTGTCGAGAGATGATAATCTCGCAAATGTAACGATAACACATCTGCAAGATTATTATTATTATTATTATTTTATTTGTCTTCCCGTATCGCTTAATTGTTACAGTGTTGTTCGATGTCCTCTGTTCAAATGTTTATTCCTTGTTTCCTCTTCGATATTTTCCTCTAGAAACCCTAAGATGCTGTTTTGTGAAAATCGCCCCATTTGAATTTACTTTCCCGTTACCTTGTCGCAAAAATATTCAGGTGCAACTCCGGAAACTTTCACGAGTGATTCATGAATGCGCCCTTCGTGTTTGCAGTGGCGCCACAACTGGCGCCCTTCAGCTTCGGTGACGAAGCGGCCAATGCGGGAGAAATGGCGACCGTTCAGTGCGCCGTGATAAAAGGTGATTTATCTATCGATTTGGCCTGGTCGTTTAACGGACGTGTGATCGAGACCGCGAATGGCGCATTCAACGAACACAATTATGACAATTCCGACATAGTGATAAGCAGGAGTAGCAAACGGGCCAGCACGCTGACGATCGAGTCGGTAGCCGCAAGACACGCGGGCGAGTACTCGTGCACTGCGAGCAACACTGCCGGAACCGCTACCCATTCTTCGGTTCTTTCGGTGAACGGTACGCTTGTCCAGTTTGAATCAATGACGGTTGGGTGGTTGGTTGGACGCACGAAATATCGAGGGCTATGCTTCTTATAGTGCTTTATCGCACCTAGGAAAAATTGCGTGTACGGTAATGCACCGTAGCTTTGAGATGAAACTGAATAAGAAACTAAAAAAAAAAAAAAAAAAAAAAAATCGGAAAAGACACATATGAGAGCCGATACTCCTGCAGTCTATAATTTCCGTGTTTTTTCTCGCGCGTCATTTCGCTTTTATTTCCGTTTCCGGTTTATTATGAAAGGTAGTGTTTCTATGATTCTGACAGTATCACCGCGCATCGCTCCTTTCGAAATGGCCGACAAAGCGGTGAATTGGGGCGATTCCGTCTCGGCGGTTTGCACGGTGGTCAACGGGGACTCTCCGTTAGAAATTACGTGGGCGTTGAATGGAATGTCAATTGAAGAGAATCGTCATATATCCGTGACTACTACCAAGAGGAACAGCCTGCTATCCATAGATTCTGCAAGTCCGAGTCACGCGGGCACTTACACTTGCGTTGCCTCCAATGCTGCTGGCGCTACTACTTATTCCGCAGAATTGACAGTCAACGGTATCTACGATAGCCATTAGAAAGGAATGTCGGTCTTGCTGAAATTGTTCCTGTTTCTTATTTTTTCTTCCTTTTCTGTTTCAACTTGCCTATGCAATCAATTATCTAACGAGAAGAAAATGACAGCTCAACGACATTTATCCCAGCATCTCTATTCTATTTCCTGTTCCTCTTCGAATATTTCTCTGACCTTGCCGAGTTGCATCGCATTGGCAATTGAGTGGTCAAGAAGATTGACGGTATATATAGATAAAAAAAAGAGAGAGAGAGAGAAGAGAAATACGTAGAATTCGTTGCAGTCGCGCCGCAAATAGCGCCGTTCGTTATCACCGAGGAGCCAGCAAACTGGGGCGATTCCATTTCCGTTGTGTGCGCCATCCTCAAGGGTGACTTACCGATCGAGATCACGTGGGCGTTGAACGGCGAGCCGATCCGGCCAGATCATTCGGATATTAATATCCTGGCAACGACGCGGAAGAATAGCATCCTCAGCATCGAGTCCGTGGCCGCGCGACACGCAGGAGAATATACGTGTTCGGCGTCAAATAAAGCCGGAGCGACCAGTCATTCGGCGACTCTAGCTGTGAACGGTACATCACCACCGAGAGATTTCTCGTGCATTTACCCTTGAACTCTCACATCCTATTATCGTCCATTATCCGTCATTATTGTTCCTTCCAAAAATTGTCGTCGATGGTCAATCGCGATCTTCAAGACGTTATCAAATGACTGTAATGACTGTGTGTAGTCGTGTTACGTCACCAATTTTTATAGTTGATTAGAAAATTAGTTGTGATATGATCGATCGTTTGTCCACTTTAGTTGCTCCGGACATAGCGCCTTTTGTGCTCAGTGAAAAACCGGCGAATTGGGGAGAGACAGTCACCGCGACATGTACGATCTTAAAGGGAGATCAACCAATACAAATCGAGTGGGCGCTCAATGGCCAGCCGATCTCTCACGATTTTTCCGATATAACGATCGTTACTAGCAAACGTGTCAGTTTGCTCACGATTGACGCTGTTACGGCTAGCCACGCCGGAGAATACACTTGTGTAGCCAGCAACGCCGCTGGTGGGACGAGTTATTCTGCTTCCTTAGCCGTCAATGGTACAATATGACGTTCTTCGAAGATCTTTTTACTTCTCTGGTGCATGTACGAGTTATCTATTCACGTAGCTTGACATCAACACCTACACATTTTTTCCCAGAGGTCCCATCACGTTCCTTCGAGTTCTTTTAGATTCGAACAAAAGTGATAGGCGATGAAAAAAAGTGATATTGACGATGAAAAAAATAAATTCAATTTTAGATTTAATCTAAAGTCTATTTAGAAATAAGCTCTAAGTCTTATCAAACATTATCCGGAAAGAAACTACTATAAAATTTGACATCAACGTAAAAATGTAATTATGGCACTTCTATAGTTGCCCCCGAGATTATGCCGTTTGATTTCGGAGACGAACCGGCGAATTGGGGTGACACCATCACGGTAACTTGCACGGTATTGAAGGGCGATTACCCGATCCAGATCGAGTGGGCACTCAACGGCGAGCCAATTTCTCGAGATCATCACGATATATCGATAGTCAAAACCAGCAAGCGCGTCAGTCTGCTTACGATCGATGCCGTTACGGCTCGTCACGCCGGAGAATATACCTGCACGGCTAGCAACGTTGCTGGTGGAACGAGTTATTCCGCATCACTGGCCGTGAACGGTATATAAAGGTCTTCCCACATCTTGTATTTCGCGTAGCTTTTCTCATCTTCTCTCCCGTCGTGCATGTGCAAAGCGGTTTATCATCACCCACGATTTCCTTCATTTTACTCCTTTTTTCTTTCACTCGAAACAGAAAAACAAGAAACATCATTTTGTCGTGCTAAGAATGTCGTCGATATCTTTTTTCTATTTCAGCGATATTAAAAACATTTTTTTACAAAGACGCGTCGTTGAAGAAATAATTCTACACGCAAGATTGCGTGACAATATTTGTTATGTATTAATTTATATATGTATAAAAAGTCGAAAAACAACGACACACGATGACGCAAAAACGTAGCTGATTGTTTGTTATATAATATTATAGTTATGCCGCACATAGGGCCTTTCGCAATTAATGACGGGCCGGCAAATTGGGGTGACATGGTTTCGGCCACGTGTTCTATTACGAAAGGCGATTTTCCTGTAAAGATTACTTGGAGATTTAACGGCCGTCCGATTAGGCCGGACAATCCAGATATCACAATCACGAGGATAAATAAACATATGAGCGCTCTCAGCATCGAATCCGTAGCCGCGAGGCACGCGGGCGAGTACATGTGTGTAGCTACAAACAGAGCGGGCAATGTCAGCCATTCGGACACCCTTGCTGTTAACGGTACCTATATATATCTCCAGCAACACGCCTGCACGTCAGCTAAACGTCAGCACTTGCCTACTCCCATCTCACTGCGATTCATAATTTATAATTCATCATGAACCTCTCATTTTCGCGTAGTCTTTAGTCTCACGATACAACACCTTTGCTCCCGATCGCCGTAATCATTTCCGACGACCGTAAGGATGACCGTAAGGACCGTTTGTCGCGATGATTTTTTTTTATCGACGAGGGCAGAGTTTTACCGAGTTTTTTCTCACGCGTTGATCCGCACAATTGCAGTTGCTCCGCAGATATTTCCGTTCACGTTCGGCGACGAGCCGGTGAATTCGGGCGAGGCGATATCTGCGACTTGCTCCATTCTCAAGGGCGATTTCCCGATGGACATTTCCTGGGCGTTCAACGGCGAGCCGATATTCCCTGAGACAGATCAGTTCTCTATCACGAAAGGAAAGCGTCTCAGCGTTCTGTCGATCGATGCCGTCGCGGCCAGACATGCCGGCGAATACACTTGCACCGCGTCGAACAAAGCCGGAGCCTCTAGCCATACGGCTGCTCTAGCTGTAAACGGTAACACGCGGGCATGTGTACACGAGTATCATACATGCGAGACATCGTCTTGACTATTATCCCGACGTCGGACGAAGACAAAACTCCCTATCCTATCTTTTCATCATTCCCTTCGCAACTTCCTCGCTTTACAATCTTTTCAACATTCCCTCGCGCTTAGTCGAGTACGGGGGACGATGAGGACGCGTCTATCATCTGGCTTCATAAATACACTCGCGGTGAAAATTTCGCGGCTTGCTATGTAGAAATTAAGAAAAGTATTCTTTTATATAAATATATAAAGACAAATACTATTCTTTTTTCGAAATAATAAAATGCGTAAAAATGCATTATATTAATTATTATCATAATTTTCTACAAAACATTCCGATAGATGTTTTCGTCGTTAGATGTTTCTTGTACAGCAAATTGGTTTCCAGGCATTGGTTTCTTGATTCGATAAGTCTTTCAATAGATTTGTCATCCCTTCGAAAAATTATTTTCAGTCGCTCCGCAAATAGCGCCGTTCTCGATCGGCGACGAGCCCGCGAATTGGGGCGAAACGGTCTCGGCAGTTTGCACGATCGTTAAGGGTGACTTGCCAATTGAGGTGTCGTGGGCGCTGAACGGTGAACCTATCACCAAGGAAAATCATCCAGACGTGTCTATATCTAGCACCAGTAAGAAGATCAGTGTAATGGCTATCGAAGCCGTAAGCGCGAGACATGCTGGAGAGTATACTTGCACAGCCTCGAATATGGCCGGAGCGACGAGCTACTCCGCCACCTTAGCTGTCAACGGTACAGCATTGCATGAAGTGAAGTGCCTTGCATTTAGATGAGACTGTTCTATTTTTTTCCTTACGTAACAACGACATCTTTCTGAAACATTCCCGGCGTGCGTGAGGTATAATTGGCAATTGATAACGTACGAAAATCAATTTATTGGAACTATTGTGAATACGGAGTATACATTTGCTCGAAAAGTTCACTTAATTATGTTTCTCATTAGTTAAAGAGTATGTGTATCATTAAAAAACGGTATATTGATCGTTTTCTTGCGATTATTATTTCCAGTCGCTCCGCAAATCGCTCCATTCTCTATCAGTGAGGAACCAGCTAATTGGGGCGAGCAAGTGTCTGCAATATGCAGTATTTTGAAGGGTGATTTACCTATCGAAATACAATGGAGCCTAAATGGCGAGCAAATTACGCGTCTTATACATCCAGACATAATAGTTACAAGTACCGGGAAAAAGACGTCCGTCCTGACTATTGAATCCGTCACTGCTCGCCATGCCGGTGAATATAGCTGCGTCGCTAGCAACCTGGTCGGATCCGTCAGCCGTTCCGCCATTTTATCGGTCAACGGTATTACAACGCATTAGATGTAGCATATTATCGCCAGCACTTTATCCCGCAAAATACTTCAAGTCCAATTCTAAATCCTTTCCAACAAATGCAAATTGCTAAAAACTACTAAAAAATCCGATTTATTTATTTCCGTCATTACGTTTATTTTTATGTAAAATATCATTTTCAAAACAAGAAACCACGGAAGCTGCTTGATGATTATTCTCCATCTTTTGAGATTTACGCAATCGAATTTCGCAAATGGTTTTCCCGCTCTTCGAGTCGTATTTTATCTTGTCGTTCGTATCGCAGTCTCTCCACAGATAGCACCGATCTCCTTCGGTGAAGAGCCCGTTAATGCCGGAGATCTCGTGTCGGTGCAGTGCGTGGTGACCAAAGGCGACTCTCCTCTGGAGATAACGTGGACCTTCGACGGCCGTCCCATACAAGCTTATCATAGCGACGTGATTGTGAGCGATAGCGGCAAGCGCGTCAAACAACTCACCATCGAATCGGTAGCTGCGCGACACGCCGGAGAATATACCTGCATTGCTTCAAACGCGGCTGGATCGGTCTCTCATTCAGCTACTTTGGACGTGAATGGTACCACCTTTCGTGATGTCTGTGCCCGCGATTTGCATTTTTCACATTCAGATAGAATATCTTTCATTCAACATATATCTCTCATTTTCCTAATTTTTCCTCATGTATTTCCTATATTATTATCGATCTAATTCCTATATACTTTATGATTTTTTGTTCCGTCTTTTTTTCTCTGAGTTTCTGCGCAGTTCGTTTCCTTCGCTTCATGTATTACTCGTAGCACGACGTGTGTCTGTGTTCTCTAGAGTTCTCGTCACTGTCAGTTTTAGCTACTGTCGAATGTTATGACTGAACGTGACGCATTTTTCCGATCTCTTTAGTTATACGCCTGTGTTTTCTCTTGTGATTTTTTTTATCGATTAGCATCGCAAAACAGCGTCAGAAATACAATACAAAAAAACGACATCTTTTACAACACAGATGATAAAGCGGGAGAAAGAAGAAACGAAGAGAGGAACGAAAATGGAGCGAGGAGCAGATATCTCGCGCGAGAAATACGAGTTTTCGTCATCGATCTAAAAATCATCGCTGCCGATCTAGTCTGCCTCGAAATTCCTTCTTTCGCTTTCTGATATCTTTCTCTTTCTCTTCCAGTCATTCCGAAATTATTACCGTTCTCGTTCGGCGAGGAGCCGCTTAACTCGGGTCAAGTAGTAACGGTACCGTGCGCAGTGGTCGAGGGCGATCCACCCTTGAAGCTCCGTTGGACCTTAAACGGTCATGCGATATCGCCGCACTCTGGAATCTCAATCGTGGATCTGGGCGGACGCGGCGCCATACTGAGCATAGGATCCGTCCAGGCGACCCATGCTGGAACGTACACGTGTATCGCGGAAAACCTTGCCGGCAGGCACGAGCTCTCAGCCGATCTTATTGTGAACGGTGCATACTATAATCCGCAAAGATTTCTCTGCAAGATCTACTCGATATTTGAGTTTTGCGAATCCTTGTTCCCTCCATCATCCAGGCGATTTTCCCGAATCCAACGCTTGTCCCGTAGACACTCGTATTATCAAAATCAATTTCCGCTCAAATATCCGTCGCGCTCTTACCCCATTGCGCTTAAAAAAAATATCAATCCAGATCGTTATTTTCGCCGATCACGATTAGACACGAGAGAGCAGGCTATTACGGAACGAGACTAATTGCGCGCTCGGCGATATATCGCGTCAGATCTAGCGCACGGCGCGTAGATTAGCCTCGATATAAGCGGAGGTTCATTCTCGCTCGCGTATCTCTTCTTCGCGTATGTGTTATTTGCCTATTGTCTCTACAGCTTCTGTCCGTTTCTCTATCTCTCGGCAGTCGTTCCACATCTGCAGCCGTTTACGTTCGACGAGGCCAACTCCGGCGATCTGATAATCGTCCATTGCGCGGTCGTGAAAGGGGACACGCCGATTTCGCTCAAGTGGTTGTTCGAGGGCCGCCATTTAGAAGTGGGCGAAGGAGTGGGTATCACCGCGTTGGGCGATAGAGTCTCAACCCTGACGATACCCGCTGTCAGGGGGGAGCACGCCGGGGAGTACGCTTGCGTCGCCGATAATCCAGCGGGCAGTGCACGGCACAGTGCCCATCTGAAAGTGAACGGTACAGAGAAAACGAACACACGATCACAAAACGCATCCAGTAAAACAGAAAAAAAAAAACGATTACATATATATATATTTTCTTTAACACAAAGCGAAACCGCGCGGCATGATGATGGTGTTTAACGGGCGTACGCGTAGTGAGAGTACTACCGTTTTGTATGCGTGTTACTATTTGAGCGGAAAGCTGGTACGTTTACCCTTTTATTCGGTTGTAGATTTACGTATATATTTATAATACTCTCTGTATCAAGTAGCGTTTCAATATTTATTAGACTACTTTTTGTATCCTTGCTGCCGCTTCTGATACATATCGTCGTAATCTCCAATTTGTCTGCCCTGTTGCGATAATATTATTGCGAGATAATATATATGTGTGTCTGAAAGTGTCTGCATTGCTCGACGTATATTCTTTCTTTCTATCTTCTATAGAAAGTTATCTTCCTTGTAACAAGATTAAAATAAATAAGTCGATTTAGCTGGTTCGCATAGGCGAGCGTAGTTTGTGCCAACTTTGAATCGAGTCGATACCACAAGACGAACCACGGTCTTCCCCGCTCTTTTCCCGGCCTAGAAATGTCTTTCACACTCTGCCACATTTTCTGTCACTCCGCACATCCCGCCTCTCATCTCGACAGCTCGAGCATTATATTCAGCATTATACTGAAGCGCTACCGTTTTTTTAATCTTCTTCAAAAGTGGTGATTTCTATTAATTATCTCGTGTAGCGAGATTAGTTTACATACTATCGTCGAGATTATTTACAAACGGAAAAAACGTATAACGCAATTTACGAAGAACAACTACAGACTACAAAGAGGAAAAAACAACGCTAAGTTCTCGAACAAGAAGATTGCAGAGATAACAGTGTAAAAAAATAATGGCAAACTGGCGTCAGTCGCGACGAACTCGGGGAGAGAATTGTTGCGAGAGCGTGGAGATCTACCTGTCGTTCCGTTGCAGTCCTGCCACGGATCAGTCCGTTCGATTTTGGAGACCAACCGATCTATGCCGGGCAGGCCGCCCAATTGGCATGCATGGTGCCGGTTGGCGACACGCCGATCGAGATCGCCTGGACCCACGAGGGCAAATCGTTATCGCAGTTCATGGGATACAGCGTCGGGAAACTCGGCCCACGGACGAGTATACTACTGATCGAGCCGGTAACACCGGAGCATGGCGGACGTTACGCGTGTATCGCTAATAATCCGTCGGGCAAAGCGGTCCACGAGGCAACCTTACGAGTCCACGGTTAGGTCCAGAGTAAAGAAAGAGGAGCACATGACATGATTAATAATATATAATTAATAATGAGATGGTTGAGCGAAGTTTCGGAATGAAAATTGCGGCCGCACAGATCCCGCGAGAGTATTTGAGTGCAGGCTTGATGATTGATTGCATTTTTACTCATCGTTGCTGTGAAGCTGATCGTGTGTCTTTTTCCTGTTGGCGAAAGCTTTCTGGAATTTCATTTGGTACGGCGCTCGCGATCAAGCCAACTTACTTGTACGCAGCGCGTTGCTTTCGTCGCCGGTGACGACTCTCTCGCGCGTATATACTCTTTCTCCTGCTATTTCGCTATTACTTTATTTTTATATTTCTCTTTGTCTCTCTTTGTCTCTCTCTCTCTCTTTTTCTCTTTCTTTGTTTCTATATCTTTGTTAAATAAATCTAATATTCTACTCTCTGTGCTCTGCTCTGTTTTATTCTATTCTGTCAAAATATATATATCTTTCACCGCTGTAATTTCCTTCCCTTTTTACTGTCGTATTCGTGTGTTTTTCAAATGAGCGAACGAGTAAAATTCAAAGACTTTCGTGCTCCCGAGAATCAATAGCTTTTGCCAAACTTGTTGTCAGCCTTTCTTCGTTTATTTTGCCCGCCTCGTTATCTTGCTCTCATCGTCAGCCGTTCTTCTGCGAATTTTTTACTTTGGCTTCGATCATCCCTGCGGCGAAATAACGCATAGGATGTACCTTTCCTTCGCACACGTGAAATTTCATCGCGTTTTTCTAACGTCCTTCACGGACGCGTTCGCCGTTTCCGTGTTAAGCGCAAACGTTGTAAATGTTATTTTGCGATCGCAAGGATTGCGTAGGTCTCACAATGCAAGTTGCCAATGTTACTCGTCTCGTTACGTTCGAGTGTCGATTTATACCTCACCGTACCCCCTATCGCGCTAAAACGCGTCCTTGTTCTAAGATGACCGACCGACCATCCAACCAAATCTCAGAAATTCACCTTTTCATCAGTTCATCAGCTCCGTCCATTGAATGAATTCTCCTTTTTTCCCGCCCCTCTTCACCACCTCACCACACTTGCCTTGTTTTGTAGAACGCGTACGTAGAGTGTAGATAATAATACATGCATGTATTTATATTTGAACGAGCGTAATCGAGTATTATTCGTAACGCGGTACAGCATGATTGCACCGTGCTCGAGTACAAATTCGATAGCGCCCTGTGCATGCTCGTCATTGAGCTCCTTCAGAGCTAAATTTGTCGTCTATCTCTTTCTGCCTGCATCATCTCTTTCTCTTCTATCTTTCTCTCTTTTATGTATTAGATACTCGCATAATCATCTAACAATCCCGCATGCTGTACTTACATTACATTCACCGCAGTAGCGGGAGCGTGTCGCTGATTTGTTTCGCATGTGATATAATTGCTACGATTCGAGTCAATTTTGTATCTATTGTAAGACTAAAGATGTTTAAAATGTAATTCTCTTACTCGATTTTATTAATTTGTTTTAACAGAAAAATAAAGAGATATAAAAGTAATAATGTTTTAAAATTTTGAAACTTAGGTCTATGTACATATTTAACTATTGTTGTTTATTACAAGCAAAAAGATTTTTAAAAAATAATTAAAAAAGAAAAAGAAATAATAATTTATTTATATATATAATATATACATATATAATTACTATATTTGATTTAAATTTATATAAAAAGTGTTTTTGCAATAAAGTAACTTTTCTAAAATTTGTTTGATGACTCGAGTGTTGCAAACGGCTGGCTCCTGGATACTGCAAAATCGCGTGTTGCGCGAAAGTGTACACATTGCAACTAATCAGTTTATTCTGTAACAGTACCTCCTCGTTGGATTCTGGAACCGACCGATAAGGCATTTGCGCAAGGATCTGACGCACGAGTCGAATGTAAAGCCGACGGATTCCCCAAGCCTCAAGTTACATGGAAAAGAGCTGCTGGTAAGTGCGGTTGCAATGAATAATAGATTTTTCCACTTGCGTGCGTTAATTAAGTTCGCTCTCATACACTCTAGGGGATACGCCGGGAGATTACACCGACTTGAAATTGAGCAATCCTGACATTAGCGTAGAAGATGGCACTCTATCCATCAATAACATACAGAAGACGAATGAAGGCTATTATCTCTGCGAAGCTGTTAACGGCATTGGATCAGGATTGTCTGCTGTTATCCTTATTTCGGTTCAAGGTATTTTACGAAGCAATCTTTTTTTTATCTTATTATAATTCTTACTTATATATTACACATTATTTTTTGTAACATTTCAGCTCCTCCTCAATTCGAAATTAAATTGAGAAATCAGACGGCTCGTCGTGGAGAACCTGCTGTATTGCAATGCGAGGCGCAGGGAGAGAAACCAATCGGGATCTTATGGAACATGAACAACAAGAGATTAGACACAAAGAGCGATCCGCGTTATACCATTCGCGAAGAAATCTTGGCTAATGGAGTACTGTCCGACTTGAGCATCAAACGAACCGAAAGAACCGACTCTGCTTTGTTCACTTGCGTAGCTACAAATGCCTTCGGCAGCGATGACACTAGCATTAATATGATTGTGCAAGGTTAATTTATTTAAAATTAAGTAACGCAATGCTATTTGAAATACATACTTCTGTCTACTTTGTATAATTTCTTTTTTTTTTTTATAGAGGTGCCGGAAGTTCCATACGGTCTCAAAGTGTTGGATAAATCAGGACGTTCCGTGCAATTATCATGGGCCGCACCTTATGACGGAAATAGTCCTATCAAACGATATACTATCGAGTATAAGATCAGCAAAGGTTCCTGGGAAACTGACATGGATAAAGTACTCGTACCTGGCTCGCAACAAAACGTAGCTGGAGTATACAACTTGAGACCTGCAACTACCTATCATCTTAGAATTGTCGCTGAGAATGAAATTGGCATGTCTGATCCATCCGACACGGTTACTATTATTACCGCCGAAGAAGTACCCAGTGGCCCACCTACTTCTGTCAAGGTGGAAGCTCTCGATCAGCACACGCTCAAAGTAAGAATCGCACAGTGATTCAAGATATATAACAATAACATATAAAATAAATATAAATATTATCAGGTAACGTGGAAACCACCACCACGCGAAGACTGGAACGGTGAGATACTTGGTTACTATGTTGGATATAGACAATCTGCTGACAAACCGTACAATTTCGAGACCGTCGAATTCTCTAAAGAAGACCCGAAGGAACACCATCTGCAAATCACGAATCTCAAAACTTACACGCAATACGGAGTAGTCGTTCAGGCATTCAACAAAGTCGGCTCTGGGCCCATGAGCGAGGAACGTAAGCAACATACTGCGGAAGGCGTACCCGAACAACCGCCTCATGACACTACCTGCACGACTCTCACCTCTCAAACTATCAGAGTATCTTGGGTATCGCCACCTCTCAGCACGGCCAACGGCGTTATTACCGGCTACAAAGTTAGTGAAACACGAGCGAATTTAAAAGAAAGCATAAAATCTTGTGCAGCAGTGTCTTTAAATATTTATTTCAGGTGATTTATGGACCATCCGACACGTGGTACGACGAAAATACGAAGGATACCAAGATTACGTCTTCCAGCGAAACCATCTTGCACGGTCTTAAGAAATACACGAACTATAGTATGCAAGTTTTGGCGTTCACTTCCGGTGGAGATGGCGTTAAGTCTGCACCGATTCATTGTCAGACTGAGCAAGATGGTAAGTGAGAAAATATATTAAATGTATAAGATTAGATTTCTTTTTGCTCGAGAGCATAGTCACATATCTTTTTTTAGCACCCGAGGCTCCGATTGCAATCAAAGCTCTGGTCATGTCGGCGGAATCTATTCTTATCTCATGGCGTCCGCCTAGCCAACCTAACGGAGTTATTTCTCAGTATACGGTTTACGCGAAAGCAGATAACGCGGAGGAACCGACCAGCCAGAAAGTACCGCCGAATCAATTAACTCATGAAGCGTCTGGATTGGATAAACAACTCAAATACGAATTCTGGGTGACCGCTAGCACAAACATAGGCGAAGGTGAAGCTTCCAAGATTGTGACTTTATCACCAAGCGTACGAGGTAATTTGTTATTTTATATTTTAATTAGAAGAAATGAAATTTGTATATTTTGTATAAAAAATCAGTTTTATTTAATTCAATATGATACATTAAATTTCTCTTAAGTTTTAATTTTCATATATCAAAATTTTTTATGCTTTCAGTACCGGCTAAGATCGCATCGTTCGACGACAAATTTACCGCAACGTACAAAGAAGATGTAAAGCTGCCGTGTCTCACTGTTGGCGTACCTGCACCGGAAGTAACGTGGAAAGTACGCGGTGCTACTCTTCAACCGAGTGATCGATTGAGACAACTGCCCGAAGGATCGCTGTTCATCAAGGAAGTGGATCGCGCGGACGCTGGAGAATATTCTTGCTACGTAGAAAACTCCTTTGGACATGACACTGTGACTCATCAACTGGTTGTGCACGGTACGTTGCTATTCTTGACTGAGCTAAAATCAGAAACTGTAGTTGCTATTTTAGCGATTAAACCAAAATGACTGTTGCATTCGCAGCTCCTCCGCACTCGCCACAAGTTGCTCTTACCTCTACCACGACAAATTCCATAACAATGAAATTCCGCCCGCATTCCAACGACAATGCTCCGATTCACGGCTACACGATCCATTACAAACCTGAATTTGGAGACTGGGAAACCCATCAGACAAGTTCTTCGGTACAAGTGTATACTCTCGACAATCTGTGGTGCGGCTCCCGATATCAGATCTACGTTACGGCTTATAACGGGTAACATTCTTGTCAGAATTATCAATTAAAAAGAGATTTCAATATGTATTAGATTTTACATATGAAACTTTATTGACTGCAGAATTGGAACTGGCGATCCTTCGGATATTTTGAACACGCGCACGAAAGGCTCCAAACCGGTCATCCCTGAAGCGGCTAAGTTCATCGAAGTATCGACGAATAGCATTACTCTGCACTTAAACGCCTGGGGAGACGGTGGTTGCCCCATGTTGTATTTTGTTGTTGAACACAAAAAGAAGTAAGATACAATTTATGATTAAAATTTGAACGTCCATTCTAATTAGAATAAAAAGCTAACGTTTGATATTTGCTCAGGCATCAGCAAGAATGGAACCAGGTCTCGAACAACGTCAAACCGAATGGTAACTTCATAGTGATGGATTTGGATCCTGCGAGCTGGTATTCTTTGCGCGTTACGGCTCACAACAACGCCGGTTTCGCCGTGGCCGAATATGAATTTGCAACGTTGACGGTGACTGGCGGTAAGTACATTGCGTGCGTCTAACAATAAGTGTTTTTGGTGCAGCGGCACCTCGTTAGCCGGTGCTAATGGTGGCTGGACTAATGGTCGCCAAAACGTTTTTTGTTCCAGGCACCATTGCACCGGCCCGCGAGGTACCGGATGTGAATAACGGTGGTGGCAACGAGGACCCGATAAAAATTTTCATGACTAACTTAAATCTGGTCGTGCCCGTGGTAGCAGCTATTCTCGTTATAATCGTTGCCGTCATCGTGATCTGCGTTCTCAGAGGAAAAGGCCACGGTAGCGATAAAGGTAAACGCGATATCTAATCCGTTTTGTTCTTCTCCCTCTCTTGATAGGCACGATCGCACCTCCCGTACGTAACGGTGGTAACGACAACGCCGCCGATGTAAGACGTTACTTCCCATGGTTACCCAACTGGCTCGACGTAAACGTGGTGGTGCCGATCGGCGCGACGGTCGTTGTCATAATAGTAGGAATAGTTGTCGTATGCGTGGCACTCTCGAGAAGAACTCGAGGTCCGGAACAAACACGGCTGCGAGGTATCTCTTCAGCCGACGAGAAATATTACGAGGGACAATGTATAAAATTTTTTTTCATTACTTTTACTTGTTAAATCACATAAAGACGGTGGAGGTTTGTCGGAAAATACATTAAAAATCTTAACTAAGCAGAATCGAAACAAATAGCAATTGAAAATAAAAAAATTACAACATATTTTTTATATCATTACACTATATATCATACTAAATTTTTCGACGATCAATCCACGCGTTAGCCACCCTAGTCTTGAAATCCTTTTTCGACAAAGAAAAACATCCCGATCTTTTAAAATTCTTTTCCTCCAATATTTTTCTTTTTGTTGACAAGCAAGCGTGGGTGATGGCATAATCAGTGTAATAAATGAAAAATACCGAGTTATATGTACATTCATATTTATTAAATTCACATACTTCCATTTCAGATGACGTTGTCTATCAACAAACCGGAGTTGGCGGCGCTACGTTGGATAAACGCAGATCTGATCTTCGTGACGAGCTTGGATACATTGCACCGCCGAATCGCAAACTGCCACCTGTACCCGGCTCCAATTACAACACCTGCGATCGTATCAAGCGAGGTACAGTTATAAGTAAGCCACAACTGCCAACACTTACCTCTTAGACCAGTTTCGACTACTTGTCTAGTTGTCGCATTGGCACGATAGTTCCTTCTTTCATCTTTTCTCAAGGATTACACGTTAAATATCGCACATATAACGTTAGGCTTTTGAGCCAGTTTCACGAACATTCATCCAGGCCAGACATTATCCTACACACGATCATACATTGCCAATTTTTCTTTTTGTTCGCCTCGCTTCAAAATGTTCTTATATATACATATATATATATATATATATACGTTTTACCAAGATGTATGTCCCTTCAGCAAAATACAATGTTTTTTCCTATTTGTTTGCGCTTATTACGCCGTTGGTGCCTAACAAGAATCAATATTGCAAAAAGAAAAAGAACGCCCTAAGACATGACCAGACCACAGTGTTGGCGGAAATGAATCTTGATAGGCGCCAGCGTGTTGTACGACCTTTGTAGTATGTGTTCGATAGGTGGAACTGGCTCGTTAAGGAGTCACTCGACGTGGGATCCGAGACGACACATGTATGAGGAATTGAGTCACTACGCGCCTAACAGAAGATGCCCGCCGCCACCACGAATGGGCAGCACAGATGGTCTCTCGCACAGAGGTTGGTAATAGCAGTTTTGTTAACGGAGTGCGTCCGGCATATTCGCCCGATCGCCCCGTAAGATCGGTAGTCGCAGTTCCGGTGACGTTGCTGGCTTGTCCTAGCCGGTCTTTGTAAGTCCCTCCCTTGCCCCACGAACGTTCGTGTCAATTTTAACGGCACGTTTCGTTTCTTCAATGTTGCACGTTTTCGCATGCGCTCATAGCACGCCGAACAAATAACACGAACCACATAGGAAAAAAAAAATTATACTCGTTTACTCATCGCCATTTTTAATACGAAAATTTCTGTCATCAGTTCCATTCAAAGTTTTTACAAATACATTTACATATTCGCATGATCGATTATTGAGAATTTTATTAATGATTTAACGTATAGAGTGAGAATCGAGGAAAGAAGAAACATTAAAGTGAGTAAAAGACTTTTCCTTGCTCGTTTAAATCTGAGTATAGAAGTCGCATGTAGAATCATTAGAGAGAGATAGGAGAAAAGATTGCTTACAAATTCCGAAGATAAACCTAATAATAATCACATTGAATTTCCCTTACGCGAGAAGCAGCATTTAAAGCAATCTTTATCATTTAACATATAATTCTTCATAGATTGTTTCGCATATAGCGGCAGGATCTACCCTGGTTGATTACCTATTTGCAGGTATGGAGGATGAAATCTGTCCGTACGCCACCTTCCATCTCTTAGGATTCCGCGAAGAAATGGATCCGAGCAAGGCTATGCAATTTCAAACCTTCCCACATCCAGGAAACGGCCACTCCGGCACCATGGGACCACCAGTAGGACACCCGACTAATGCTTCTGCTCACAGCCGCTCTGGATCTCAATCCATGGTATCTTATATCGCTTTTTTTTTTTTTATTACATAAACAACGCACTCACATGTTATTTGTGTACTTTAAAAATAAAAAAAAAGTTTCATAGCATGTTCTTGCGTGGAGAATATTTGTAAGAACAAGCAGTTATACTTTGCGCAGAAATCGTGTTTAACGACTGATTGTCATTAGAATTGTGATCGATCTTTTTCACAGCCTCGTCAAAATGGTCGCTATTCTCGAGTACCATCTCAAGGAGGTGGAAGCGGCACTCACAACGTTTTCTCACCCGAATACGACGACCCGGCTAATTGCGCCCCCGAGGAAGACCAGTACGGATCACAATACGGACAGTACGGCGCACCTTACGATCACTACGGATCTCGCGGATCGGTCGGACGTCGCAGCGTAGGCTCGGCTCGCAACATTCCCATTTCCAACTCGCCGGAACCACCTCCGCCGCCACCGAGAAACCACCAGGATCAGAACAACTCGAGCTTCAACGACAGCAAAGAGAGCAACGAGATCAGCGAGGCCGAATGCGATCGTGATCAACTTGTCAACCGCAACTACGGCGGTCAGTAGAAAGATTCGTGATAGATCGGAGAACGAGCAAAGAGAAAATCACGAGGCTGAGACCGTGAGCTGATTCGATGAGAAGAAAAGTCGTAGACTCTCGTCTTCCGTCATCGAATCTTGCGCTGACAGCAACGTGTGTTTTCACTTGAAAAAAACAATCTCGCTCCGATTCAGCTCTTCATTACTGATGCTCGTTTCATATGCACTAAAGCATTAGGCGTACGACGGCTCATTATGCGGACGTATCGCATGGCGAGCGAGTCGCGAATGGAAGACTCGCCTCGAACTATATATGTGTTTTTCTATATATATTTATTTTTTTTATTAATCCTAATCATCATTTATAGCTTCCACAAATTGCATGTTACGTGTTGTCGTAGTAGTTTAATCGTTGTGTCAATCGTGCCGTGTGTTTTTCTATTTCAGTGAATGCTCGCGGAAAGGACGGCATGACCACCGAGGAGATGCGTAAACTCATAGAGAGGTCAGTAGAGCGCGAGTGAGCTTGGTGAACGGTTTAAACGGCGTTACGCCGTTCCCGCCGCTGTGTCTCGAGCAATTTCACTTTCACGCGAGAATCACGTTTACCAATTCTATATATCAGCGATCATTTCTACTCATGATTTTTTCCGAATTGAACGATGCTTCAATTGCTCGCTGCGGGCGGCGGTTCCGACCGCAATCCGATTCGTCTCTACGAATGTGTTTCTTCCCTTCATATAAAGAATCACGCCGATTCTTTCAATCAATTCGAATCTACAAACTTATCGAATACTCAGTAATGGAAATTGTCGATAACGACTATCGAGTGCACGGTGGTTCACTAGCGACTTTCGAAGAACCTCGAATATTTAATGACTCTAATTTTAACCATTTAACGTACATCTGATCTTTTCTTGTTTCATGACTAATTACACAGGAAGCCGTAAGTTCGTTAAACATAATCAAAACCAGGATGTACGAACGTTAAAGACATATGTGAAGAGCTTTTTTGAAATGCGTCATACCATGTTTTCCACTGATTTTCATCATCCCATTGAAATTTCGGCTACCTGATTTGTTTTGAGCAGTGTAGACGACCTTCCAAACCGTTGCTTACCGGACACGGCAAAGTTTTTCCCAGTCTCCATCGTCGAAAACGCTTTTACTAATATAACATGTGTCTGCATGTAGCTTTAATGAATATAGTGCTATGTGTAGCTGTGTAACTAAGTCGAAGATAGAAATGACGTAAAAATGCGTAAAAATTGATGCTAATCATATTTCCACCGCAGCTGTTGCTACTGTCACTACTCTGCTGTTGAATCCGCTAATCGGTCAACTGATGCTACTAACGACCGGCACATGATCGTCATCTTTCTATTTTGTTTATTCATGACGTAACTAATTTTATCGCCGTCATCGCTGCTAGTTGTTGTTTATTGCGCATGTTTACGCCCGACTTGCGAGCAGATATCTTTTTTCGCATATCTTTTTTCAATACAGCAAATAAACTTCAAGTGTAATTTAAAAAAATTTTGACACATCAAATATGGAGACGGAAAAAAAAATCATTTATTGTATCATTTATTGTACAATTAGAAATACACTTTGAATAAGATCGTACAGGAGATATTTGCACGCCCGGGTATTGTTTAAAGCTTCGTGAAGAAACAATCGGTGTAGTTGCGGCGTCGGATGCCAGAAATGCAAATTCCTGTTGCAGAAACGAAGCTCCCGGCCGGCAAACCGGCCCCCACGGCGGTCACGGGGGACTCCTCACACCCTACGATACTGTGGCAGTGTAACCTGTAAATCATCATCTTCCGTGATCTTCCGCCTCTCTCGATAGCCGGCGACCGTATAAGGAAAGCAGCCGAGAGTCGCGGAAATAAAGCGCACGCTAACTCTTCCCCCGATGCTGTCGTCGGTCCAATTTGCAACGATTTACGATAGAAATTTAGACTCGTCGTCGCGAGTAGATAGAATTCGATTACCGTTTAAGATGTACGTGTGTTGATATCATCTCGAGATCGTGATTACGAACGAAGATCCCGCGGTCTGCCTTGCGAAATAGGACCGTCTCCTTCGCTCTACACATCTCGCAATCATTATTTCATTTGTCTCTATATCTCATGTTTCTTCGGCCTTTCCTTTCTATTCCTATACTTCGTCTCGAACATGTTTTATTATTTGATTCCAAAGAAAGCTCAGACTTTGAAACTGCCCTTTTTGATACACTTTTTCGAACCAATCGATTATACGCACATCTAAAAAGGCCTGAACTCTCAAGACTGCCTGTATATTCTCGCGAAGGAGACACAGCGATTCGTGAAGTCGGCCGCTTCGTTTCGTTCGTAAAAGTCTTGCGAGTTCTAGAACTCCTCGCACACACAATTAATTAACGTCACGTGAAATGTTTTATATACTGAGCGAAGAAATAGAAACGTAGAAGAAATAGAGATTTTACGTTTTGATACGAGTCTTCCTTGGCAATAATCCATTCAATCAACACCACGTGATCCGAAGAGATTTCTTAATTAACTATTCTAGCATGTGAAAAACTGTTTCGATTATCAAAGCGGTGATTCGCGCTTTCTCACGTTGCTTGTGTACGCGGAGTTCGTGACTCGCGACTGTCGCGAGAAGATGTTTTGTAGGAAGGCGAACACCACTGTCGGAAGTCGTGTTCGCGGACATTCGCTCGCGACGGAGACGCGTCCCGCGATGGTGCTCTCGGCGACGGTGGATTTAACAGGGATCTTTCTGATGTCATTACACTGTAATCCGGGATTTAAAATCCTAGATTAAAATCGTCGAGTTGCGTAATATGCGGGGAAAGAGAGACCGTAAAACAAACGATATATGTAGACACACACATGAGATTAGTTGGTCGCTTTTTAAGTCATGGTTGTGCCACACTGCCGCTCCCTGCGGGCGTATGATATATACGTACATACATACACACTATATACAAATACTGTACGATTTATAATTTCGTAACGAAGGTTGTGTACCCCTGTCCCCCTTGACGATCGGCGATCTTGAGTCTCGACGTCGCGGAGAACAAGATTTATTAAGGGTACGTCGTCGTTCTTTTAGCCGATAAACCGTTATAGGCCGCCATCGTTTTGAAACATTATTCTCCTGTCTCGAGAGAATTAAGCGCCTCATATATACAACACGAAAATCGACTGTCCGTAGGAAGAACAACGCGGCAGGCCATCGAGGGAACGCTTCGATATTTAAACGGCAGGCCAGCCATACGATTATTACGATATTACAACACATATTATCGCCACGCGCGCTGGCGCGTGCACGCAATACACACCACACTTGCTGTCGTCCTATATATATATATACATATATATATACACATACATATATATATATATGATATAAATATTTAGTAAACACCTTAATCATTACTCCCCCGTGCTAATCTTCTTCGATCGATTACGACGTACCGATAAGATTTACTAATAATCGCGACGATGATCGTTACAGATGTAAGCGATTCGAGTAATAAAAGCTGATTTACGTAGATAGCTCATAAGTCGGACGGATGGTCGCGAGAAGACGTTGTGTGTCTTCGCGACGATGCGAGAGGCCGGGCTGGTTATGACGGAATTTCCTCAAAGCGCGAATTGAAGAGAACGTCCATCCGCGATCGGATGATTCGTCTTCGTTGGTTCGTACGAACAGAGCGAGGATGATGATTCTTTGCGTGTGGTACCAGCCCGACGTCACGCGATGCCGCGGTCACGGCGTCGCATCTCATAGTTTGTTTTTATCACGATACTACTTCTAGATATATACATACAAATATAAATATTATATATATTATATAATACACTAACTATATACATATATATATATATATATATTATATTATACATACGTTGTAAGTAGCTATTTCTAGGTGTCGCATTTGTTTGCCGAGGCGATGCACGAGCCGGCCTCCAGTTGGGCGACCGGGCGAAAAAGCACTCTCGAGATAAACGAGTTGTAACGTATGTTTTAGTTACACTCATGCAGAATTAATTCTGAAAGTGTAATATTTTCGAACGATGAAAGTTGAATGAGACGTGTGAATATTCTCACGTTTGAGAGAAATGTAGTTCGTAAATTGTTCCTCATTAGCTTTATATAATAGTGTTATTTCTTCATCTATCTTTTTTGTTAGATTTAGTAGATATTGACAGAAGTTTCGTGAGAATAATATTCGTACTTTGGTACTAATCGCACATCTCACAAAGAAAAAATTTAATTTGAATCGCAATTAGTACGCTCTAAATTGCCGGCACGTTTCGTTATTTTGCAAAAAAAATGAATCAAAATTGAAAAAAAAAAAAAAAAATGCGAGCGGGTTGATCGAGAAAGAGAGCGTTCCTGTGATGCTTGACGATGAAGTGGAATTTCAAGGGTGCTTCGTCGAGTCGCTTCCGATCGCGCGGAGGAATTCCTACTCTCTGCCTTTCGAAACTGGCCGCGGCTCGACATGCCGACGCATTTTTACTCATCGATGTGATTTTAAAAGGCTGCGCAAAAGCCTCGTGTCTCGTGTATATGTTACAATCGCGATCTTACCGTAATTATTAACGTAGCCGTATCGTCCCACACAAGTCACCTTTACGACTTCTAGTATCACACGTTTTACTCACCTAAAATCGCCCCCGTGAAAACTTTGTCGCTTTGAATCGCTTCCAAATCTAACCAAGAGCTAATACGGCACAGACCGATGATAATGATAACGATATTAACGCACTCGTATACATATAGTGACGTGATCATGTGTCCGCACGCTATTGTAACCGCGGATCTTTATCTTTCGTCTTAAGCGAAGTGGACGTCCACGACGTCGCACAGGTGATAAAGTTTATGTCGCAGCGGTCCGGGGTGCTTGGCAACAAAGGTTTAACATAAATAAAAAAACAAAAAACAAAACATTCAGACAATCAGTTAAGTCGAATTTCCGGCGAAACATCAAATGTTTTTGTTTTTTTTTTAGCTGAAATATTGATAAATAAGTAATAACAACTTAAAGACTGAGAATTTGCGTCCAATGTATATCCATTGCTTCATTTTTTTGTTGCTTGTGTTTGTTTTTACATTCACGTAAAACGTGCTCATAAAATTGGCGCCTACATTCGCTATCCGTGCCTTTCTTGCTGAGCATCCCCGAGCCCATCGTTCGCTCGTCGCGCGGTCGACATGTACTATGTGTGGTAATTCTTTGCAGAATTCTCGATGTTACTTTTTGAGAAGCGCCGCCGAAGCGCGTCGCTTGCTTGTGTATGCTTGATTGATATATATGCGTTGAAAGCATTTGGCTGTTTTTTCCGTACGACGGCGAACGCGGTTCTTCGAGCTCATGTCCTCCTTTTATCGTCGCCTGTCAGACTCGAAGCGTTTCCTTCGCGTTTTTTTTTGTTTTTGTAATCCTTGCGTCCGCGAAGACGAAGCTGGATCACGATAAATCGTCTAATAAACGAAAAAGCAAAATAAAAAAAAATAAAAAACAAAAGAAAAAAAAGAAGCGCGCAACATCCTCCGCGCTCGCGGAGACTCGAGGATCCGCTCGCAGTGTACCGTTTCCTCTCAACGCCACTATTTTATGTTTTTGTACCAAAGTTGTAGCGTCTAACTTTTGCGTTAAATAAATAAAACTTAAAAACGGTCACCGACTCGTCTTTCTCTCCCCTTGACAGATTATTTAGAAAAAAAATGTATGCAAGAAGATATTTTATGTATATTTAAATAAGATATATTACTTTTATTAATATTTTATATATAACTTATTTGTTGTAATATTAAATATTTTATTACACAAAGAGAGAATAAATACCATACATTTCTGCATTTAACAAATTAGGTAACTATTTGTTAAAAAATTAGATTTACATAAAATTTTATGTCGTAAAATTTTTAAACAAATACTATATAAATGTACTCTTTTATGTAATTCTCTTTCTCTCTCTATAGTTATCTTATCGACCGCGCAGTTTACCGGCTTGAAAGCGGCATTGTTATCGTGGTGCGGTGACGGTTGTTTACACCATGGCATCCGGCGGTGGTACGTGTCCTGTGTGTCCATTCATATTTTCCATTCTCGTGCGGTCACTGCAGTTCTCGTTTCGCGATTCGACCTAGTATTCAGAATTCTGTTCTAGGGATAATCATTTACTCTTTGTTTCTTGTTTTTGGAACAGAAAACGCAGTCGAGGAACGAACGGAAACATCAACTCCAGCTCAACCCATTTCCAATGTCGTTTCCGAGACGACTAACGTAAGTAAATATAACCTGTTAAAATTGCGACAACTTGTCAACTAACGACGATATCTGATTTAAATTAACGTGTCAGCTGATTATGTAGTCACGCATGTTTTCGGTGTACGAAATGCGTGTTTGCGCTGCGAAAGTTAGGTTAAAGTTCGACTACCGTGTTGTCATTTGGCATCTAATATATGTGAGATATATTCTAATTTACTATGTACTATGAGATCTATCAATTGATAACGTTAATTGTAATTAATTAAAGTTCTTGAATTTTCTTGTAGACTAATTCATAAATTTTCTATTCTTTGCAGAAAGTAATAGGAATGGATAAGGATGGTGATTTGTCTGGTGCACCAGCAAAGAAATCTCGCGTTGAAGTCCAATCTCTTCCGACTAGACAGTATTTGGATCAGACAGTAGTACCAATATTGCTGCAAGCTTTGTCTTGCTTAGCTAAGGAAAGGCCAGCTGACCCCATAAGCTTTCTAGCTGGCTATTTATTAAGAAACAAAAGTCAATACGATAGTGGTGGCTCACCACCGACTAGTCAATGAATGCTTCCATGTTTCTTGAGCGTGTTTTGTGAAAAAAATCTGTGACGTTGCTTTGTAAGAATCGTTTGATTCTATACAAGAACATATTGCTATATATATATATGGAATGTAATCATATATATTTTCGACATTGACGCTAACAAAAGTCTTTTTATAGAAAAAATATGACTTTGTAAAATACATAAGCCATTTTATATGTCATCATTTTAAAGAAATATTTATTATATTAAAAAAACTTTAACAGCGATATATCAGAATTATCGTTATAGCAGCACCAATTGTGAAACATTAAATTGATCTTTATTATGAAGACTTATGTTAATTTTGCAATATAAGTGCTAATGTTTAAATAAAATATAATTGAAGAAATAAAGTAACGCATTTCTTGAGAAGATACCACGAAAAGTTCGAAATGCATTAGAAAGCATATTGACTTATTTGCAAATTCACGATGCGAAAACGCATGAGAGCAAGAACAGAGAGAAGAGCCGCTACAATCGGCCCAATAAATCGTAATGAACCCTCTACGCTCGCGTCGATTTTAATTGGAACGGCGATTTAATTGGAGGCAATTAAATGTAATCGCGCAATGAATCGACGTTAAATTTATCTCGCGCTCCAATAAAATCGATAATTTGCGTCGAATGTGCAATGCTCTCGCGAGGAGAGATAGAAAAAGAGGACATCTCTCGAGCGGAATATTCTTTTTATTATTCCTTCATCTTATTTCGTTCCAAGTTGTGGTTTTCGTCCCGACGAAAACTCGTCGGTCTCGCCGAGCCAGGGTAATTGGACTCTCTCCGAGTCGTCGGCGAGGCACGAGGAAAAGAAAATCCGTGTAGCGTCGGTTCCGATTGTACCGCCCGAGCTCTAAACGACTACGCGAGAAGATATCGGGGTAATTTCGTGGCCGACAATTCGCGCGGCGACATCATCGGACTTGGTCCAATTAACGGCAAGGGATCTTCTTGCCCAAGTTCTCCTATATATCCTCCCGTAGAAACCTTCGACTCTCACTCGTATACACACGTATACATTGATCGCGAACTCTTAGTTCTTTGTTTCGTGCCCGTTTAGCTGGAAGAGACGGCGCGTCTCTGTTCTGATAAGATAAAGGCACTAAGTAGTATTTTTGCCGAACTCCAGTTCCTCGTACAAAGTACTTCGCCAGTAATTTGCTCTCTTTAGAAACGTTAAAGTCGCTTGCCTGGAAAATGAGAAAAGCTCGGAGAATATTCTAACGGAACAAAAACATAACAATCTCCCGAATGTGTCTCTTTCATTTTTCTGAAAACACGACGAAAAAGAAAACCTTAGTTATAAATACTCCAGTTGGTTTTTTATACTTATTTATACTTATCGATCATCTAAAACAAAAAACTTCTGCGCGTAATAGACGAATAAAAAAAACTACTGTACTGTTTTTTTAGACTTTATATGGTTACACAACGAAGCGAACACATGTCTATTTTCTTGATAATTTCACGTTTCATCGCTAATTCTCTCAACAAATTGCGAACATGCACAAAAGCGAAAAGTCCACTTGCTTGCGGTTCGATGCGACTCTCAATGACGAGGCAACATTCGCGTTTTTCTCGCGCACAAGAGCTCGCGTTACATAGTTATTCGAGTTGTTCTATCTCCTGTTCGCATTCCTGTTTGCTGTGCTCCTCCTAGCTTTACAGAACTATGTAAGTAGCTTTATGCAACTCAGAAACGTGAATATATGTGAGATGAATGTCTTAAATATGCGGAGTTTTTCTTCCGATTGCGAATACAATGCAAAGGAAAACTTTGATTGGGAGAAATAAATAGAATATTGGTAAATAAGGCAGTTTACATCTGTTATTATTTATCTAAAAGAAGGCTTGGTTGTTAATTATTTTGAAGATTTATTTATTTCTTTTCTTTATTTATTTATTTCTATTTACTTTTCTTGATTTTACACCTATCGTAATTTTTATTCTAATTGCTCTACATTTAAATCTTCTTGTTTTCGATAATATTACATCGATTGCGAGAAAAATTATACATGTTTGAACAAAGATACTCTATTTCACGCGAATCGGAGTATAATTTTTGCACCGCGGACATATCAACACGTATAATAAAGCGCAACAATTGCGGGAGCTGGTTACACTGTTGCGTATCGACGGCATCGATTTCCATATCGATATCGAAAATTGAACTCGGGGAAATTTCGCCGGTTTCAATACCCTGCTCTTGATATCGTTCGCGTGCTAGGTTTCGGATAGAATATCTTCCCCCTTCCTTCTGTTCTAACCCGTGTGTACGGCTCGATACGCGTGGATGGCACTGCCTCGAAGGCAGCGAGCAGCGGGTCAACGATGAAATTTCGTGACCGTGACCACGTCACGCGTCGAACATGCAACCCCCCGAAAGACGAACGAAGAAAGAATGAATTCTCTCGACGAGCGTGTCCTCTCCGGGGACCTTTATTACGGCTCGCCGCGCACATATGCGCGATATGCATACGGAAGAGGCGCGTGCTGTGTGCACGTGCTGCTGTTCGCCGGTACACACAGGGCGAGCCCACAGATAACCAAGACCATAGCTAATGGCCGAACCGTGTCACGGTTTTCGTCGAGGTCGTGCAGCAACAGCAAGGGGATCTCGCCTGCCGGCCTCGCGCCTGCACGCCCGCACTCGGGAAGGACTCGGTCCAATTGGCACGCATATTGGAATTCTATTACCGAGATTACGGCCCGGTAATTGCTCGGTTTAGCGCAATATCGCACGACCGTCTGTACACGCCGTCGAGCCGCCGGAGCGTCGCGACGCGGCTCGACGATGACCGTCCGAAGCGCGCGGATTAGCTATGCGTCTAATCGCCGCTTGCCATGCGATCCTCCTCTTCTCTCCCCGTTACGAATGAGGATTAATTTGCGGGGAGATACCAAAAACACGTCAATCATCCGCATTGTCTTTTTGGACAATAACAATCTGAGAAAATTGGCAGATACTTGCGTGAAAACTTCTTTTTGTACGATATTGTACAACGGGAACGTTATACATATATAGCCTGTTTATGTATATATGTACTTGGTTTCTCTCGGCATTCAAATTTAACTTGCGTTTGAGTTACGCAATCCTAAAGCTCAATGATTCAAGCTGTTTGCAATGTACATACGTTCCTTTATGGTGTTCAATTAGGAGAATCGCAACTGTGCTAAGACAGATAGGCTTGGCTTTGGCAAGTAAAAGCTAAGATTGATTAATTAATGCGATGGAATAATGCCGATAATTAAATAATACAGACATTTGCGTGCACAAGAAAGTCAAAGGGCCGCGTACAGTCTCAATGAGATCTAGCTGAATCGGGCGTATCGGTTTCTGTGGAATTTAACTCGGATTATGTATGTGAGCTGTGTGTTACAAATACAAGTCATTGTTATATCTAAAGACAATTGAAAATTAGATTTCTATTTCAAATCTAAAAAAGTATCTCTAACTTTTGTACAGAAAATATTACGAAAAGATTTTTCAAATTATTCAAATATTTACGAAAGGAGGAAAAAATTAAAAAGGAATGTATCTCTCTTTACTTTTATAATAATCTTATAGCAATTGTTTGCGTTTGATTTTTTTCCGTATTATGCGGAATCCTCGGATAAAGCGATTTTATTTTTTTTTTTGAAAGTCGGTCAGTGAGACAAAGACAGCAATGGATGAAATCGCTGACAGCACGTTCTTCTCTGATCGGTCCAGAATAAGAATACAATTCTTAGAAAGCGCGACGGGATTTTTGAAGATTCTCTTCACCGATGCGCGGCACGGGATTATATAAAATGTTTCTACATAACCACGGGAACTCTACCGCAGCTCTTTGCTAGGGTGTCGAGGAAAAAGCGCTTACTCGGCAGATTCGACTAAAGCCCTCCTTTCTCTCGTATTTTTTCACCGCTTGAGTTTTATCTGATAACGGCAAAAACATTTTTCGGCCTCGCCTGGGAAAGGTGATACACGATCTTTTGTTGTCACAGCAGAAAGCCGAAGCAATAAATATCGATATGATTTCAGATCAAAATATATATATGGATAGGTATGTATTTTTTTTTTTTTTTTGAGATTATAATTGTGTTTGCGGCTTTCAAATCTTTAGTGAACACGAGAGCGTGCACATACGTAAAAATATACAGAAGATTGTAAAATATGAATCCCCCCTATATAAGAGAAAAATAGATCTTTCTCACAGATTAAAATATCTTCATCGTTCCCTCTTTGGGATAATTGACTTTTGCTTCACTTACAAACCGTATTAATTAAATGGGAGCTTTTATATCCTTGTGATACAAGAAAAACGTTGCTTTATATTACTGCGAATGTCTGCGAATTGCAATATCGATATCGCAACACATTAAACTGTGAGTAATTTATCTGGTCTAAATGTAGATATTATATTCCAAATGATCGTATATTAGAAGTTTTCATCTCTTGAAAGTTTTGAGAGAGCACACATATATTCGAGATTTAACACAGAAAGCAATATCATTTGAGTGCTCGAATATTCATATGATTTCGAAATGCGTATTCATTTGCGAACGCGTCCCGACGCAATCCGACAAAAGAACTTCCACTCTTCTTGATTTATTGCAATGCGAGAGATAATCGTGGAAAAACGCAAAGTCGGCACTTTTGTACGGATTAATCCGCAAAGTGGCATTATTTCCGACGAGATAGCCACGCTTCGGAAAGGGTCACTTATTATTCGTTATCGAGTAAGCAGTCAAAACGGCGCACGTGCGCAGCGCTAGCAACTTGAATATTTGTCGGAAATTATATTGATTCTTTGGATTCACGGGGCGACTTTTTAATCAGCTTGTCGGCAATTCTTGTTCGCGTTTCTCTTGTCCTTCTATCGAATTATCCCGCGAACTCTCCGCAGATTTTCATTTCAGATCTGGCTGCAGTACTTTTACCCCTGCGCGTACACTGCGAGAGAAAATAGGAGTCTGTGGTTCCCCCCTTTACTTCCCTTGTCACCGTTCTTTTTTCTCTCCCTTTCTTGATTTTAATCTGTTTGACGGTTCGTCTGCCTTACTATGGTTGCTCTAACATGTAGCGACGACGTCGACCCGAAGAAGACAACAAGACCCCGCTGCGGAGAGACGTACACGTTATCGGGCCTTGGCATCGTTCGAGCATCTCTCAGACTTCGTCCTATTTTCTCTCCTCTTCGAGATCGAGTCTTCTCTAGACTTATTGGTATCTGAAAGACCTCTCGAAGGTCGTCCAGGCGTAATTGCAGGAATCAGTCATGTTACCTCCCGGACGATCTATCTGCCGAGTTTTACCCCCGGAAAACTACTATCCGTGATCTTGATCTCTAATTTTCTTCGAACGATACCGGATAGGTCTTATCGTTCGACTTGTTCTTCTCATATCTGTTTACAGGGAATTTGTACAAACACACGTGACAATTCAGTTAAAGGGATGCTGGAGAGACGTCTGTATAATATCAAAGACAAAGTTACAGGGTTTTCATTTTCTTCGTATTTGCTGCTCGGATTGGTAAACGAGTTTTGAAAATAAAACACAATCTACATTGTTATAAAATATTTTATATTTATTTCTCTGGGCAAAATATTACAATTTATATATCAATTAGTTGACGAAAGATTGGTGAGTTGGTTTTATTTAGCATAACAAATATTCATGTACATGTAATATAAACGCACGCAAGTAAAATCTGTCGTGGAATTTTCGCGGAACACTCGGCTGGTTTAATTAATTTCAACTATACAAGTTACAAGCATTATTTATTGATGTGTATATCTTTTTAAGATATATAAAATCGATACGCGTGCTGTTGTATCGCGCGCGATTATGACTGGGAAAATATTTCAAAGATACACAGTGCGCTATCGCAGCGGGTTATTATTACTCGATCGCGAGTAAAATTCGATCTTGCGAACGAAATTGCGATTGGCGGGAGAAGAAACGCGGCAGCGGCGGCGACAACGACGACCGAGATACTCTCGGATGCCGTCTAATGGCTGAAACTTTATCGGAAATATGTATATAATTTTTTTTTGCTCCTTGCAATCGTGCCGTTACGACGAGAGCGGTTAGTAAGGCGATATCGGCATCGCCTGCGCGACCTGCATCGATTCGATGAAACATTCCCACGAAACATTACCTTTCTTTCAATGGAGCTTAATGCACAGATCCACCCCGTGGGCTTCGGTTTTCGATCGCAAAGTTCCTCCCGTTTCCTTTTCCCATTCTCTATCGTCTTCTCTCTGGCAGCAGGTCGGCGTCTCTCGGCAAGGAGCTTAATCCTCCAGCGAGTCGAAAACCCCGATGGTATTACTGCAAACGTTGATTTGTGGCCGCCGGTAGCGACATTATTTATAATTTGCGGGCATTAATAGCCGAGCTTGTATCTGCGCGTATAACATCGTGATCCTTCCGATATTTTTTTTTTTTTTTTTTTTCATGGAAAATGATGTTTTCACAGAACGATCGACATTAAATACAAAGTAAAAATAAAAAGAAAATCTTTGATTTTGATAAGATATTTAATAAATTCTTTTATTATTTTTTTATTATTGCCGCTTTGTAAGTAGATTACTTACAAGTCAATTATTAATATAATTAAAAAAATACATAACAACATCATACATACAACGTTATATATTATGATAACTCGTTTAGATTCTGCGTTCAAGCGAATAATCAAACTCGTATTTTCGATGCAATTAATAATAATTATTCGTTTCTTATCGCTATTATCGACTTGGAGGAGTTTTCAGACTGCATTTTAAATTCGGGAAATTTTTTGCATGAGTCGTTGCGTTTCTTTTTCCACCGCTCGAAACTTTTCGTGTCGCATTCTCTTCCGTCTTCCTTTCGCTTGCGCGACAGTAACGAAAGCAGGGAAGAGCATCGGAACGGTGGAAAACCACACGGCGTATGTACGTGCGAACGTCGAGTCTTCCAGTTCTCCGAATACGTTATTTCTTCGGACTGTTATTTTCACGGCGGAATCCACGGATACGGCGCATAGATAACGGAATCAGATTGCTGCCGCGCCATCCCTTACCGCGGAATAATACCTTACCGTCGTATAACTCACTACTAGCGGACCAATATTTTTGTTCGAAAGCCACGCATGGCGTCGGACGCTTCTACTGCAGTTCACTCTCTCTCTATTTGCGCCTGTTATCCGAACAACTGCCGACTGACGTATTGCAATGGGCAAAATCCTGTAAATTAAAAACAGATCAATTAAATCTAAAGTAGAGAGAGTTTTATAGTTTATCATTTTTAAGATAAAAAATATTTTTACTTTATTCTAAAAGAAATTTGAAAAATAAAAACAAAACGCGAGATAGCAACAATTGTAAAGCTCGCGTTACGTTGCAATAGGTGTGTGACGTCGATATTTCGATGACCGTGTTCAAACATTTAGAACTAAGTTTGTTATACACATCGTAAAACGTTAACGAGCTCCGGTAATGAAAATGGCTGTTGCTTCGCTTCTGCCTTTCTTCCTCAACTCGCCGTATTACGTATTTTGCCGCGCCAAGCCGAGAGTGCCAGTCTTCTGTCACATTGCAAAAGACCAAAACAAATTAGCGGATGTAATGTAATTGCACGGCATCAATTTATTTCCGCCGCGCGGCAAAGCGCAACTTCGCGTTTCGGACATTTCTACCGTAAATGAAATTAAGATCAACACGAAACAAGGAGATGGTTGCAGAATTCATACGGGAGAAATATAAACGAAACGATATCATATCCTTCTGAGTCAAGTGAAACGTCAGACGGAAAAATGAGTCCGACAACCTTATTCTTGCCTATAATACCGCGAGCCGGAAACGATTGGATGTACATCTTGATTGAATTGTACATTCAGAATTGATTCCCTGTCGATATCCGATGCATTCGCTTTTCCTGACATTCCGATTAAATAACGTGATCTGTTTTCTTATTCCACGTAGAGCGCTGTTCGCGCTTTCTCTATTGACATCAGATACTCTGACGTCTGTTAAAAATGGATATTTTATTCCTATAAATGTATACTTTCCTTCAGCATTTATTACTCTCTTCGAAGTTTATTATGCCGTTATAAAAAACAAAACTTCTTTATAAAAAAAAAAAAAAAAAATAAGAAAAAACTCTTTAAGCAGTACGGAATAACACAATAGATTATTTCTCGCCGCATATGACGTGATCACTTAATTTCGTGAATTATTACGAAATTCACTCAAAATTAGTTTAATTTGACTCAAGAGCTCTTAAAAATGCTAAAGGAATTGGCATTTTTGTCTCCCTCCCTCTTGTATTCTTTCGAACTCTCACGTTTTATTTCACGAAGGTACTCACATCGCTCGAACGCGCGCTTTTACGGCAGTGATGCTTTTGCGGCGGTGTTTCCTCGCGAAATCGTAGAAATCCCGGAAAAATCGCGGCGGTAAATGAGTCGAAATTTATGACGTTCTCGAAGAGATTAGACGGAAACGTAAAAGGAGCGGATCGAAGATGTTTACCGGATTCGACTGGAGACGTGTCGCGCGGCCGAGTCAAGCCGCGAACTGGAATTCCCTATCTAATATATCACCGTTATATATGTGCGAACATGAGGACGACGCGTTCGCGGAAGCTCTCGTCCATTTTCCTATCCCGATATCAACGTCCAACATGAGCCACATCTGGTTATAGACTCGTCGGATAAGCGAACATTGTTTCGCGTGTGAGAGGCACATAAAGGAAGAGACTATACACGTATAAACTACGAAACAGTAATTACCTGTTAAAATATTTATTATAAAAAAAATTTGTCGTATAAAATCTAGCATCAACTGAGTCGTGAGCAAGAATTCATTTAATTGATCTTAAATTGATCGTTCTAGAAATGTGTCATTATGCGGAATCAGCGGTGAATTTCCTCCTTGAAGCATGAAAAAAGCTGAGTGCGTTTCGATAATGACGTGCGACTTTCGATATCTTATTTTTATTATTATCGCACTTTTCCGGCATGTGATAAATCAAATGCCAATTAGTTCTGCTCACGATCGCCAATTGCACACACACACACACCTGTGTGAAATCGAATATCTCGTCTGAATATCAAAATTTTACATATGCGCGCTTTTAATTGTTCACTAATATATTGTAGCGTATACGCATTGTCTCATAAATTCTATGAACATGCTGCAGTATAAATGTTTAAATTCGAATAATTAAATAAAGAACATCGATAAATATTACCGATTCGTTTTATATGCATAAAATCCGTACAGTCGAACGTGTTATCGAAACAAAAATAAAGAGGATAAAACGGTTTCAATACTATTTAGTTCTCTGTTCTCTGATTAGATGTGTGCCGTCTTCTCAGATGGTATCGATATAAATAACGGCCGTGTTTCGCCGGAACGTTTTTCACGGCCTATCCGCTCGCAAAATTGCGTTTGGGACACTACGGGGGAGGAAACTCGTAAACCACGGCGGCGAAACGACGCGGCCGTGTTTCTTGCTTCGTCATTCCCCGAGCACCAACCCCTGCCAGCTTCCTCCCCCGTTGTTGTCGACATTCTGATTCGCCCGTTAAAGATGGCTCGGCATTATCTTAATGGATATCTAGCCGGCTTTCCAGATTCCACGTTACAATACACGCGGCACCTTTCGAAGTTTCGCACCCTCTCGACACCTACAATCGCTACACGGTGACGCTACTGAAAATCTCCGGGAGTGAAACAATTCCAGATAACAAATTGCGTCGAGAAAGTGGATTCGCGAAAATTTACCGAGAATTTATATCACTTTGAGATTCAATAACGCGCACCGCAGTTAGCCTATTGTCACGGTGGAGAATCATTTCGGATTTTAAATTTTTATCCAGCGAGCGCACGTAGGGTGTTGTTAATATTATCCATTTTACATCCATTTCCGCGCGGTCAAAATTTCCGATATCGGGCCGGATGATACGATTTCGATATTTAATTCCCGCGTTTTAACGAAAAAAAAAAAAAAAAAACTTATACACCTGTAAAACCCTCAAAGAGCTATGTGCAACATAAAATGTATTCGATGAATTAACGAATTAAGAATTTCAATTTGTTTACTCGTAGTCGTCAATTATCTCTATTACAGATGACATTCCGTTTCACGCGCTACAAACAAAATTACGAATGTTTCAAGGTTCGATGACTGCAATTTATGTTTGAAAATTAGTATGTATTATATGTTAAAGACAATTTCGCGCTTTGACATATTCTCTTTAAATTAGTAATGATAATAGAGTAAACGCGATTATTTGTATTTATGTTCTACTAAATTTTTATATTACCATTCGAAAGTGTATTTTATCATTCAGAAAAGATCTGAGAATAAAGAAGAGCGATCTATTCTAAGCCAGGACAGAATGATACATCGCGGTTGAATTGTTTCAACGGAAGCCGAGTAACGGAACATATATATCGTCGCAACGACGGTGTCGTCGATGACGACGAAAGGATAGCGGCGGATGATTCCATCCGCGATAGGTATATAGCTTTTATCCGCTATGCAGAGCGGCCGTATTAAAATGTAAATGCGCGGTAGCTAGTTATTATGCGGAGCGGCCGATGCGATCTCCACCGGCGGCGACGCGACCCTCGTCGTCCTCGTGTGTGCCTCGTGCTACACCTCTCGTCGTCGTTCTCGTAAACACCCGATAATGGTGAAACCGTGTAGCCGGCTATCCGCCGCTGCGCGGGAACACTTTAAGAAGCGGAAGACGGAAGGAGGGACTCACGCGGTTTTCCTGATCGCGTGATCGAAAAACGTATCGAAGTATCTTGTATCCTTTTGCGCGGAAGATTCTTGAGGTATGGCTCTTTTCTATTTGTATTCTTGGATTCTCGAAACACTTGATCGAGTCTCAGGATCTTCAACGGAGATGTTTACATTTCGCTTGTTCAAACGTAAAACTGCGAGTGTATGCGCGAATAAACTTAAAAGACAATGCTATACACTTTGAAAGGGCATTTCATTCAAATTGTATTTCATCAGTTTTCGATGGCGGCGCCGGTGTTCATTTGTAGTTCATTTGTTTTCTCGCGAGAACATTTGCACGAGATTTGTGCCTATTGTTATGAAGTTATTTACGAATTTAATTCCCCATTCCCGGAGGCGATTTTCGCGTGTGTCGAATTCATTAAAACTATACATCAGTATATCCATTTGAAAAGAACGCCGTTAGCGCCGAACGGCATGTGTATCTGCTCGCGCTGAACGAGGAGTTGCGTTTCCGGAAGATTTGTATCGCGCGGGAATCGAATTTTCGTGCGGCGCGTTTCACGCATCCGGGGACGTTAAGTGCGGCGGATCGATGTTATACAGCGACTCCGCGTAACAACAGCCATTGCAAAGATATATTACTCGCCGTTGAATTTGCTCGCCGATACGGCCGCGTCGAGAAAAACGTTCCGATACCAACGACTTTCCTGGCAGACCGACTCTCTTTTACATTACACGGTATGTCGCATCGGCGAGATTAACGGAAAACGTTCCAAAAAAACGACCAAAGATATATGTGCATTTAGAAGTTTTCAGCAAACGGTGCAATCTGAATTTTAAAACAATGTTATTTAAAAAAAATAATGGAAAAAAATTAATTTTCTTTAATTAAACTGTAATTCTTTTTTTTTTAAATATGTATATCCTATTTGTGTACAGAAGTACAAGTATAATTCAAATTTGCAACGCTTGTAACTACACTTGGCGCATCGCCCGATTGACGACTTCGCAGATAGTAGATATCTTGCTGTCGTGGCCGCGCGACGCCTCTTGTCGCCGTGTTCGCGATGTTATCGGGCTGCCTGTTTTGCAATGGTCGTATTATTTGTGCATTTCCGCGGTTATATTCCTCGGGGAGGTTTCCCGTTCTACTGTGAAATTCCTTTCGTGTATCCCTCTTTACTTGTCCGTTCGCCGACATTTTCGAACGCTCACGTATGTCGTCGCGCGACGAGATTGCGCGACAGCGCTTCGCGACTATACGGAAAAATGACTGGGATTGCTGCGTGAACGGGAGGGAAAAGGAAAATACAGAAGATTTGAACAACTGCAACCAGCAAATATCGCCAGGTATATCGGCACGCCAAAGATTTGCCAGTCCGGCGTGTATATGTTACACATGTGCACACCACAAATAAAATCCCTAAGCGAGAGAGAACCTAATGCCATGCATCGATATTTGCCGATGATCGAACCATGTATCTGCATGAGCTAATTAACTGCATGAGTTAAACGAGTGTACGGGTGTACGAGTGTACCGGTCGGGACTAATAAACCTGGGTGAACGTTGATTTGTCAGAGAGCACCGAATCTGCAAAAGGTTCTTGCGAGAAGAGACAGGAAGAGAGAGAAAGAGAAAGAGAGATAGAACGTATGTATACATGTGTGAAAGAGCGACAGACCAACGGAAGAGAGTGAATAAAACGAGAAAGATAGAGAGAGGAAGAGAGAGAGAGCTGATGAAGACAAGGTCACAAAGTCGCTTGGCTAACGGCGCCCGCAAGTCAGGTTGCGCTATCAAAGGTCAAAGAGCGCATTTCTGACGGCGGTAGTATCGCGTAAGGACATTTTTATGGCATACTCTCGAAATCGTTTGAGAAGCCCGCTTCTCTCTCTATCTCTCTCTTTCTCTTTCCTCGATATGTATGTAAATATCCTTTTAATAACCGACGTTATTTACTCGTCATGGAAGTCTGCGACAAACTTTCCTCGCGCATAGCCGGAACTCCGGAGATGCGGATTATTGGAATATTTCGATTTCCTGGAAGATACTCGGAGAAAAAGAGCCGCATAAAGATCGGCGAATTATGGTGATAACGCGTTTGTAGAATAATCCTATCGAGTTCCCGATACTTCTTAAACCTGATAGCGGTCTGGAATTTTTGCATGTAGTAGTTTTGATTTGAATAAATTAGATCTTCAAGAATGAAAGTGCGTGCGAGGCAAAATCGATGATTATTGTTATTACATGTTTAATCAAACAATTTTGAAGTTGCTTCTTTGAAAGCACTTTTCAAATTGAAAATCATGTTTAGAAATTCGTAGTCGAAAAAATTTCCGATCTCATGGCTAAATAGCACATTCCACTAGACCGGAAAATTTAAAGACCGATGCAAATCAATACAAGTTGCTTGTTACAACGGCCTAGTTAGTCCTCGTGGTAATGGAGGTCAGGTCGATTGAAGCAACGATGCGACTAATCGGGAAAAACCTTATTTTTTCCTCTTCTGTCGTTTATCAATCGCGACACGTGTGTACGTGTGTGACACCGGACGATGCGCTGGTCCGGCACACAAATATCAATATGTTCATATTTCAATATTTTATATAAAATATATAGTATCTTGTACAAGCTTTACATATTATGTTATTCTTTTATCGTTAATAAATTTATGGAATAATATAGCCAGTGTCTATATACAGTTTTAATGTATATCGATCTTATTTTAATTAAATCTCTGTAATAATTTTTCTGTATTCTCTCTTACAATGCGGTCTGTAAACTTTTGGTTTAAAAAAATCACGAAACTGTTCTCTCTCATTTCAATCACACAATCAAAAAGGAATATATTCTTGATTAACAACAGTGAAAAACAATATCTTAAGCGTTTTTCTACGTCGCAACCCTCTTAAATGTTTCGGATTTTGCTTGAAATATAAATTTTAATATCTCGCACAAAGGCAGAACCGCTTTTATGCTTCCCCTCGACTCAGACCATAACTTCACACTCGAGCTTCAATTAATACTGACTTAATTGTTCGACAAAATTCTTTACCGTCGCGGAAAAAGACCTTTTCTCCGCTATTCGGTCTCCGCCGGGTTTTACGAACTCGCGTTTCATACATATTTCGAACGGCAGCGGCAAAGAGAGGTATCCTCTCCGTCATCCTGGGGTATCACGGCACCGCTAAATATTCGAATCGCCATTCGCGATACAAGAGATTATTAAAATATTTAAACGAGCCCGTCGTCGACCGGTCGTTACAAGGGAGACCTGCAGGGGGAAGCTAGGATACTCTCTCTCTCTCTCTCTCTCCCGCCCCTCTCACGAGGTTCTCAATTAAATGCTAACGAGCGAAGAGCTCTTTCCACCTGAACACTGCTTCGCGCTGTGAAAGCTGCAGTCACCTAGCTCGTGTCTCTCCGCTCACGCCTCTTTTTCCCTCCGCGCATCTGCACCCCTTCATGTCGTTTTCCACCTACCTATCCTCTCTCGTCCCGCTCTTTCCCTTTACCTCTCCGCACCTTTTACACGGCGACATTGTTTTAACGAGACTGGGAACGTGCAATTTGTTCGTCTCGCGCACCCGACCCGTGGCGAGAGAGCTGCACTCGGCCGCTCTGCACTCTCACGCCACGCTCTCTTCTCTCTCTCTCGGCTCTCCCGGCAAAATCCGTCCTACTTGTTCGCAACGACGCGCTCTTATGCTCGCGCATCCGTGCTGCATCGCCGCCGTTGCACAGAGTCGTCGTCGTCGTCGTGTGTAGTGTCGCCTCGGCGCGAAATGATTTTTTTTTGAAGATGCGAACGCGCCGCACTGTTGCACTTGTTACGAGTCTCTCGGCGCGCCGCGGAATTGCGAATAAAATTATAGTCCGGTTTGGAGAACGTCGCTTCGTTAGTCTCTTTGCGCGCCTTTGCGACCTCATCGAACATAGAGAAAATAAAGAAAAATGCATACGCCGATGTAATCGTACATATCTCTTCTTTCAGCGCTCTTTTGTTCATTTTAAAACACGCGAATAACAAAAGTTTTCAGATATTTATTACTTGAGATTTTTATTCAACGTATTACTAATAAAAGTAACATCTGATTAAGAAGATCTTGTATATGACTGACAACTTGCACTTTGAAATTTTGCAACAATTATAAAAAAATCGGCTACAATAATTATTTTCGCTGACTCTTATACACTATTTTATATCTATTGATTCGTGTATAAACTTACAATATTTGAACAGATAATAACAAAATTTTTTATTCAAACTCTAGCAGGCTTCGTTCGTTAAATAATCTTCAAAAAATTAAAAAATCCTGCTTATGAATGAAAATGGTATCCCGGTTACCGATTCATACATTATATCGGAGTAAGTGGCGCTCGCTTCATTTGTCAAATATAATCCGCGATTCATTAATGCGTCGAGAAATATCTTCCACTCCGCATGACTCTCTTCATCTATCTCTTTCTCTCTCTCTTCCTTTCTCTCTGTCTTTCTTTCTATGCCCCGTTCATTATTAAAATCCAGGACACAGATTAAAGCGGCCGATGAATAATTCAGCCGAATTATGAAGAGTATCGACGTCGCGAAATTCTCCGACTATGCGAAATTAAGCTACGCGCGTCGATTTCGCATTGTCATGTAAATGTGCTCGCGCATTGATCATAGGCGACGGTCCCTCCTTTTTACAGCACGTGTCGGTGTGGCTCGGCGTGTATACGTGTGCGTTTTGAACGTTTCTCGCGCGCGCATCTACGTTCCAATATCGCGAGAACGCAACGGAACTTTTCTCGTAAAAGTCTTTATAAGATTTCTTGTAAAGGTTCCGAACTTTTCCACCGCTTCTGATACTTATGTATATTTATGCATTATTTATCATAATGTATCTTCCCTCAGTTTATGTATATTTCTGTTACCGCAAGCTTCGAGTAGTGCGAGGAAAAAAAGATACTCGTTCGTAGTTACCGTTTTTTTCCCGCAGCAAACTCGAACGCGTTTCGTGACGGCAAAACTTCGTCATCGTCGCGGAAATCGAATAATTACAATCACGAGCACGCGAACTTTTGCACGTTCGCGAAATTTCATCTTATAGTTATCACGCAGTTGCTTTAAACTCGTTACTTTCTGCTAAGCGAAATATAACTTTTTTATAACTGTCCGGAAAATTTATCGCAAATGTGTGTGTTTATCGTACATACTTCACGTCCCGAGTATTTTGTTGCTTTTGTAAATATAATGAAGATATTACAAAAAAACAGTTTTGCAAGCACTAATAATTATATTGCTTGTGAATTGTCTTTCGTGAATTTTTCTAGTCACTAGAGGCAAATTCTGTTCGTCAAAACTTTTGCACAATAAAATGCATCGAATAAAAATTCCGAAGATATTTTGCCGAGTGAGATTCTTTTAATTTAAAGTCTCTCAGACATTCGTGAAACTTCTAAGCTGTCGTCTTGTCTATCTCTAACGGTCTTCCCTGACATTAGGTCTGCGACCTTGGAATGTAGATTATGAGAATATATCCGTGCCGTGAGTGAAAAAGAAAAAGCTTGTTTTCTTTTTTCTCCAGCGGTGCATTTTTCTAGAAAAAAATGCAATCTCGACCTGTCGGCAGTTTCACTGTCTCGAGAAGCAAAACGCGTATCTCTTCCAGACGAAAATCTCATAAAGCCTTATATTTACGCGCAACGCAAAAAGAAACAACATTTGTCTCTTTTATACGGTAAATTAAATTAAAGCCCGCATTTTTCTGCGTGTCACATTTACTAATTTTTGTATGTTAAACTTCGGAGAATGAGGGAATCGATTGAAGCAATTACGTGTGAAGAACGAAGAACTCGAGATAGAAACTTATAAGATAGAAAAAGAGAAAGAGAAAGAAAAACAAAGGTGTAAATGATTTTAGAAATTGTTTTAACTATCTTTTGTATCGACAGTTTTAACTATCCTTTGTGCGACAGTATCCTTTTGAGCAATCCTCTGAAAACATTTTACCGAGTTATGGTGTCAGAAAGCGCCGAACCGCGGTGAATACAGGCGAGAAAGTGGATACAGTGGAGTTAAATTTTAATTTGCAACTAGTTAAAAAGTTAACCAGACTGAAGTGCTCGCTGTGGTGACGCGATGATAATGTAAGAGGGATGAACTTCCGCGTCAGATGTTCTAAGACACTTTTGGCAAAAAAAATCCTTCTCTTCGTTCTCTTTCATTTGCAAAATCACGAAAAGTGTAATCATTATTCTAGAATGCAATAAGATATTTGATTAATCGAGAGAGTAAATATTGTGTGAAAAAAATGATCTGAAAGATAGATACCGAAGACGTGTATGTATATAAAAATTCTTTGTTGCAAAATAATACTGATGTAACCGTAATAATTGGTTGCGACGATAAAGAATGATGCAACGTGTCTCTTTGAATTTAATAGGCGCTGAAACCTGTTTAACGATTCACTTTTTTCTTAATTGGTCTTCAAGCATCGTACATTGGTCGGTTGCTTTAGAATTGTATCTATCTTTGTAACGATACTGCAAAGCAACTTTTTACAAAGTTTACTTGCAACATCTGTATTCATGAATATTGTAATTGTGATTCAATCGTATAATATAACTTATATTTTTATACTAATATTTTTTATTAATTTGTAAGAAACAAAATTCTCTTTTGAGAGAAAGAAGGAGAAGAAAATCAGTTGTTTGACAAAATTAATAATCATTATGCAAAACGTGTATAAAATATGATAACACATGTCTGAATACACATGACTGGATAATAACAGTGTAAAATTCTCTGGCGTGAGAAAAATTAATTTTTCTCTTAATTAGATTCCACATGAGAGCTTTGTCGTGTATGATAATATTTATATAATTAATTAAATGCACATAAAGATATATGCATAATTAATTTGTACAAGTAATTACATTCAGAAATTATTTTTTTCACAGCAGTTTTGCTACATGTTATTTCTCTCTTCAATTATTGTGTGTGTCATAATCAAATAAACTATTTTAATTTTTCTCTCTTTAAAACATCTATCTAAAATACATTTCGAAAACATAGAAAAATCACTATATGAGTCTATATTACATTTTAGTCTATTATTTCTGTTTTTACGTGGTAAGCTTAATTTTGATACTTTGTGACAAGTATATTACCGGTTGTTTGTCGCGAAATAACGCGAACTATCAGTAATAGACGTGGACGGCAATCGACACTCGGTAGTTCGCACAAAATGAACGACGAGAGAGAAAGAGAGCAAAGAAGAGAAGAAGGAAAAACGCAGAAGAAAGTGGTACAACAGTACGGTACGTCGAGTAAAAAACGGAATGGAGGAAAAAAGTCGCAGGCCGTGAGAAGATGAAATTTCCTCTTCCGGGTAGGTCGTCGAGGCGCGTACGGTCGTCGTCGCTGCCATGACGACGGAAATATCGGTTTTCGTGGAATAGTCTCCATCTTCTTTTTTTTTCTCGTCATTTCTAGGATATATCGCGAAGAAACACGATCGGTATGCTTCCTCAATGTGTCTTCTGTCTTTGATTGTGAAAATCTTAATTACGAAGAACGCGTTTCATCGAACATCTTTTAGTTACACACGGTGCTTGATGTGAAAACGCTGTATAACGAGAGACGGGGGGGGGGGGGAACTCTTATTAGCTCTAAAACTCAGAAACGCGAAGGGCGCTCGAGTGAATTTATCGCGTCAATGCGTGAGTAAGCTTCGAGTAAAGCTCTGGACGAGTAGTTACCGCGCGAGTCGAGTTTGTTATATAGAGAGAAGGTAATTGCATCCCACTCTTGTCGACTCGTACCCGGCCAAGTCGCGGGATAAGCGACTTCTCTACAAAGGGATGGTGGGCCGCAAACAGAAGGCACGAGTCGAATAGAAACGGTGGGATGCTCTCGTGATTCCAATTAACCGATAACGAGCAAAAGTAATATCCCGGTTTCTTTTTCTTCCGTCTTCTTCGATCTCACCTTCTTTCTTCTTAGCTTTCTCGTTGCCGCGCTCTCTCGCGCTTTAATTTTTTTTCCAAGGCAAATCGATCTCGCTCACCGTGTACGACTTCGCGCAACTAAAAAGCTAGAAGCAATCGCTTTCCGTAGATACACAAAGTACGTTCTCTTCTACAAGTTTCGTTTTAAATATAAATTCTTGAGATAATTAAAAATATATTTCTTAACAAAAAATACGTAAAAACAAAATGTGACAATTTAATTATCAAACTTACTACTCGCAATATCGGAAAAGAGAAAACAAAACCTGAATTATTTTGTTGCAACGAGAGGGAGAGATTTATTTCAGATTGGTCCTATGTGACTAATCGAAAGTATAAAGCAGTTATACACGAAGCTGAACGTATGTGTATGTATGTGTTTTTATCATTGTACGCGATACACGACGATTCATTAGTGCGGATCGATAATTACTCACGAGCGAGCGATAAAAAAGAAATAATTTATCGCGTTAACCATAAGTTTGTTTATATTTCCACGTAACGAATTTTTGTTGTTTGCTCGAAGCTTATATGTTATCAGTGTTTTACTGAGAAAAATACTATGTATCTGCGCGATAAATGACAAGTAATTAATTTCGTTTGATATAAGATAAGCGACAATTTCGCAGAAATAAAACATCGGTAAACTTCACACGACATATGCAAATACATAGGAATTCGCTCGACTAACCCGAAAAGGATTTATATGTTGTAATTTTTTCTTTCCTCAAAAAGAAAAAGAAAAATGTTGGTGTTCTAAGATCAAACTAATTGTAAGTCTCAACAAAACAAGTAAATCAATATTAAAGTTGTTCTTTTATAAACGAATATTCATACAGCAGGAAATTGACCAAAGTTACGTCTGCTATACTTGCTCTATACGTTGATGATCTATGCATGAATATTTCACACTCAAAAGTGTTCGAGCGCAAACGAATCTTTTGCAAAGGACGGCCGAGCGCAAGCAAGCGCGTTCTATTCGCCGAAAGCTCTCACGCTGCGAACAGTAGTGGGCTTGTAGGGCACTTCCTGACTAATTGCCGGCGAGTTCGCTGTTTCTCGAGGAAGTGTCGTGGAAATATAGCTTCCGCGGGTCGAAGTACCGAAGACAAACCACGGGAAGTCTCGAGCCTATCTCATAGCGCAGAAACCGACCTCGTAGATTCACCTCCTCTCTCTCCTCTCTCTCTCAAATACATTTCTCGAGTACATACTTAACAACCACGTCGATCTTCATCATCATACTTACGTATATGAGCTACTTAAGACTCGAGTGTCTTAAAGCAGTGTTACTCTTTTATTACATTTTTGCACAATATTAATTAATAGAAAAATACGTTTGCCACAAAAGAAAGTCCAGAAAATTTTTGTTTATTAAAGAAAAACCGTCGCAACGACGCGTGCATTAAATAATCGATCGCGCGAATTAATTAATCGAAACAGTGCATTAATTAATCGGTTTTTTTTATTACTGCTTGATAAAAGCCATATATATTTCTTTGCTCAACAAACGTATCAAACTTCAACGAAGTCTTTGTGAATTTGCGTTTTGAAACTCTAGGAGTTTAATCAAAAAATTGTCAAATAGAGAGTTTCTCAAGACAATATTAGCATCAACGGCACACAGCGATATTAATTGCTCATTAAAAGACCAATTGACTATTGCTCTTGATCTGAGTTACGATGCAGTTTCTGGTGTTTGCTTGGTAATTAGCGAAGAGATTGGCGTACTTGTGTATGTTTCCTACGACAAATTCTCTCTGCGACAGCACAAAGCTCTTTCTGGCACAGTGCGTGCACAATGGCTTGAAAGCAGCTATAGACCCATCAAATTGTACTACAGAATTTGTTATCAAGATGGGTAGACAATTCTTTTTTCGAAATATATATAAATTTAATATATAAAAATTTGGTTACAGAATGTATACTGTTACAGAATCGATTTGATATGTAAAGCGATAAAATTGAGAAAAAACAAGCTTCCGCGTAAAATATTAAATAAATAAATTATTAAATTATATAAATAAATTATTTTTAAGACTCAAAAAAACTTGTACATTTGTTTTACACTTCTAATTAATATTATACTAAAAAAAGCTAGCAAATAAATAGTATTTTATCATTTCGATAATGACTCTAATTTTGCATTGTCATGTGCGACAAGTTTTAATATTCAATTTTTCTGAAGTGTTTCATCTCACAGACGTTTGTTTTTCGAAACATTTTCCAAATTCCACATAACAGCGGTAACGTTGATACCAGAGAGTAAACTTGTAGTTTCCCCTTGAGAGATTAATTCAACCGCTCAGGGCAATTTTCCGTTAGATGCGACCCGACACGTTTTTCTCATTACGACTTGTCCGCGCAACGTATCAAAGCCCCATCAAGATCGCATAAGGCTCGTCCCTTCCCTTTCGCATTAATTAATTACGAACACGGAGCGTGACGTTGTGTGTGCCCGAGGTCTCGGTTTTTAATTCCCGTCGCGCGAGTTGGACTTCTACTTTTCGGTACACGACACAATGGCCGCTCATCCGAGCGAGACAAGAAACGTAGTGTTCTGCTATTGTTCAGCGAAAATTTCGAAAGAAAAATCTGATGTTATGAATATCGACTCTTTTTACGAAATGCTTGACATCCCGTTCTACTGAAATTTCAGCAAAAAGCATTATTTGTCAAACGCATATGTTATGTAATAATTTTCTCTATTTATTTCAAAAAGAAGTTTTTATAGAAAAAAAATAAGTAAAGAGATTCTTAAAAAGCACGTGTATGTAAATTTTCAAAGTTCAGTTACATCACGTAATTCAAATACAAATACATATTCACCATAAATACACAATAAATTAATATCACAATAGTTAAATAAATTAGTATCACAATAAATTAATTGTTTATTCGATTAACGAATGCTTTGTTTAAGTCTACGTCTCGCTTGTATGAAGCCGCGATATTCGCAGTATTCGCAACTTCCAAATGAAGTTTGAGCGGCATTTCTCTCTCTCACGTCTTTCGTTTCCCAGATTTCTAGACGCGCCTTTGTCGGCTTCCGGGCACTGTCGCGCCTTGAGACCGGAGCGTAATCGTAATTAACGAGGCAAAAATAGAGCCGCGGTGGCACACTGTGACCGCGCCAAGTGAAAACTCATATTTACCGGTTAGCGAGCTCAGACATCTCCACAATGTCGCGGGCATTACGCGATGCGCCGGGAATACTCCGGGCTTCCGGCAGAAACCGGTGGAAATAAGCCGCGCTCGGGTTGAAGGGTGTGTGTCGTAGAAACAAACGAGAGAGATTTCTGATAAAAAAGAACGGTCATGCACGCGAGAACACTGACTTTCACTTGTGGCTGCGAACGATCTCGGAGATGACAAAGCGCGCGGTTTCTTTAATGCTAATTCACGTATATTAGTATCTGACCATCGCAGTGTAAAACGTTCCTTTTTATTTCTTACATTTTTGTCTAATTTGTTCAATAAATTAGATGAAAAATCGAAAAGCATCAATAACACTTATATCAAAGAAAGAGAGGAATATTTTAAAAAATAATTGTAAAATCACTTTTATAACAAGCATTCATTTGAAATTGTACGGAATTAAATAGGATTTGCCATAGCGCAAAGAAAAAAATGTAACGATATCTAAAAACCATGCAAATGGAATTTTACTTGGTAGTGTACAACAATAAAATTAAATTGAATATTCTCATCTTTATATAATTTCCAAATTTTTTCGTGTAAATTATTCTCAATAATTCTACAAAAACAATTCTACAAAAAAATGTAATGCTTCAAATCTCATACAATAATACTTTTTCTATATAATAAAATATGTTTTATCAGCGATATTTTAAAATACTCTTTTTATTTATCGTATGATGTACGCACATGTACGCTCAATATTGTATGAGAAGGATTGTATCATGTATTAGAAAAGTAATA
>QVOB01009750.1:0-58584 GCA_014839585.1 Pseudomyrmex concolor | reverse complement strand
CATCATGTAATTTTTATCACTTTTTACTTTTGTGGGATCACATGTGTTTTTTTGCAAACATTCATATTAAAGAAATCTTTAAGCGCAAAACAAAAAAAAAAAACGAGAAAATGTTTTACGAATTTACAAAATTTGTGGATTTTTTAGGAGAGCATCAAGTAAAGAATATCACACTGCTCTTCCTTTCCAAATTTCCTATCAAAAATTCTTTTCCGTCTTTGAAGGAACAGAGATACTTAAAAGCAACAATTTGAATGGACACTGTACCGCAGTGTTGTTTATATCAATATAATTTTCACATATATAAGGGACGAACAGGCAGACGAGTACACTCGTTTGCGAAAGAGTTTGGAGCAGTCGAACAAAAATTGCCGAATATTATCGTTCAAACTGAGGAAAGTAGAACGCAAAACTGAAGAATTAGAAAATGAACGATCCGATTTGGAGAAAAAATATGAAGAGGTAAATTTAAGCATGTATATGATAACATTGATAATCATAGATATACAAAACGTTTTTATAAACTTTGCTGTAGTTCAATGGTTATGCTGTGGTTATTGTTTTGTGTAAACTTATATTTATTTTAGGCAAGAAAAACAGAAGAAATTCTACAAAAAATAAGCAGTGCATTCCAGAATAGAACGCAAAAGAAGCCAACAGATGCCACAACAAAAGTGCAATTAAAAAAAATGGTTGATGAAATGGAAAAAGAAATAGGTTCGCTACCACAATAGTTGTTACACGTTTGTATAGAAATCCATTTAAATAACATTTTGTACAAATAGATGATTAATATTTCAGAAGACATATTAAACACATTTACCGGAATTAAAAATGGACATAACGTCAATATACCAGACGTAAAGTCGAAAGATAATAAAGATAATAATATGAAGTATGATAAACTTCTGAAAGAACACGAACTGCTCAAGGAAAAACTCGAATCTGCTATGAAAGAACTGGCTAGTGAGAAAGAAAAGAAAAAAGTTCAACCTAGTGCAAAAGCAGATGACACGAAAAATGCTGATTTGCAAAATGGTAGAAGAGATTAAATTTATCAATGTAGAATAACACACAAAACAAACAAAAATATTTTAAATGAATATAACTTCTAACTTCTATTGCAGTAAAAAAAAAGTTAGACGAAGCGGTTACTTTACGGGAAGCAGAGAGAAAAGCGTGGGAAAAAGAAAAATTGGCACTTTCGGAAGAAAAGGAAAAACTGAAATCGAAACTTTTATCGTTGTCGTCTGAGAAATTAAAAATTTATAACGAAGTTGTGCAACTAAAAAAAGATCTCGGTAAAACCTTAGTTTAATCATAAAAAATTATATCTTTAAATAACAATCCAATATTTATAATGTATATGTTTTTAATACAAAGATTGTGAATAATACGATTTTTGTGTCGTGATACAGAAACGGTTAAGTCATCGGAAAAGGATGCGACAAAGATGGAAACTACAATAAACGACCTAAAAGAAAAATTATCGCAAGAACAGGACAAATGTAAAAGATTACAAGATGATCTGTCATCTTACACTGAAAGAGAATCAAAACTGTCGCAATCAATGTCATCTGTGCGTATATTTTTTATTTTTAGAATCAAATATACCTGTTAAATAGAATCTATTTGATTTTTCTTTCGATTAAAATAGGTTGAACAGACAAAAGCTAAGCTCGATGCCGAGGTGAAACGTTTGAAAAAGGAACTGGAAAATACAAAATCCACAACATCGACAAAAATTACGGATCTGACTGCACAAATTGCAGAGCTCAAACGTGAAAGCGAAAAATTAACGTCGCAACTTGATAATGAAAAAAAAGCGAAGGAAACTGAAATAACGGCACTGAACAAAAAGATAACTTCCTTAGAAAAAGCTGGACAAAATACAAAGCACATGAACGAAATGAAGCAGATTTACAGCGAGAAAATTTCGAGTAAAGTACCAGATTACAAAAACGAATTATTAAAGACCTTATTGTTATGTTTTCAAGTTAATTATAAAAATTGCGTGTATTACACACGATGAAATTTTTAGATTTAGAGAATGAGATTAAGAAGCATCTACAAGAGCACAAGGCTCAAACCACGAAATATCAAGAGATTACAAACTCGAAGTTGCAACTTGAAAAGGAAAATGAATCTTTGAATAGGTAAACACAAATTTGACATTAACGGTGTGAAGAGAATTCACTGTAGCGCGTATTTTTTGCACCTTTCTTTATTTAATTTTATGTTTTACCATAGCAAGTGTTCGGAACATAAAAAAGAGTTGAGAAATATTCAAGCGGAACTTGAGGAGCTACGCAACTCAATAAGAATAAAAGAAAACGAATGGCGATTAGAAAAATCCGCTCTTGAGGTATGAGATTTATCATGCAATTTTGACTTATATATTATTTGCATTCAGTTGGAATTTTTGTGTAAATTGAAGATTATTTTATTCAATTGACAATTTTAGAGTCAAATTCGAGACAGTCAGGCACCGAATAAAGTTATCGTATTAGAACTGAATGATGAAATCAATACGTTAAAGAAAGAAAATGCCACTTTGTTAGAACGAGTGGAAGATATGAAGAAAGTTGTAAGTAAATGTTACAATCTAATTTTGTTGCTTCAAAAATATTAAAGAAAATCTAAAAGTTGTAATTTTGTGTCTACTCCGATCTGGATTTTATGTAGAACGACGATTTGTCGACAAAATTAAAAGACTACGAGGCGGTTTCGAAGATTCATCAAGTATTAACACCCGATACCACGGCACTGGAGTCCGAAATTCGGAAATTAAAGAACGCCTTGACAAATACGGAAAAAGCTAAAAAGGCAGATTTGGCGCAATGTAAAATGCGCTACGAGCACAGAATCACAGCGATCAACGATGAGATCCAGGCAATTCAGAATCAATTGTCGCGATATAAACGCGAGCGTGATACTTACAAGCACATGCTAGAAGGTGCGCAAAAAACTATTGGCGAACTAAAGTCCACGAGACAAGGTAGACTTTCTAATGCATCCTCCGGCAAGTCAGACGAGGTTGGTTTTATAACGATATGTAATATTAGTATATCACAAACCATATTTTTCTTTCTTTTAAAAATATTTCAGTATACGTTGCTATACCGAATAAAACGTATTATTTGAAAAATATTTAATTTTTTACTATTTTAGGACGAAGAAACAGCGAGAGCCAATGTGTTAGTACTAGAGAAACAAATTAGTTGTATGGAAGATGAACTTTCTGAGACAAGGCTCGAGGCTTCTAGATTAAAGGCTGAATTGGTTTCCGAAAAATCAGCCAGTCACGTTAAAGTCTCCGAACTGCAATCTCGAATTAATGAGGTAATTGAAATTAGATTAGATTAGATGCACGTAAGAAATTTCAAGAAAATTGTTGACATTTTAATAAATTTTTTACGATTGTAGTTAGAGGAGGAACGATTGCTCACCAGCGGCCGTTCGAAGATTCCGGGACTGAAAGTGCGAATGGAACTGGCATGGCAAAAAGAAAGAGAAGAACATCAGAGATTGTTGCAAGAAACGGCAACGTTAGCGCGAGATTTGCGTCAAACGCTATTCGAGGTAATAATTAACAATTGAATGTAGATTAAACGGATTATTTTTAATAATCGACTCGTATCTTTTCTATTATTTCTCAATTTATATACTATTCCGTTATTTGTTTTGCAGATAGAAAGAGAACGCAGTAAAGAGCGACTTGAAAACAAGAGGAAACAAGATCAGTTGAAGAAAATATTCGACGAAGAGAAAGAAGAAAGTAAAAAGAAATTATCAGAGGTGAATTCCGTATTTATATGTAATATATTTTATAGTTAGATCGTTAGAAGTTAATCGTTAAACAAATGTTCATAACGACAATTAATCGATTTCAGTTGCAATGCGATCTGCTTGAGCTGAGAGACGCTCACGCGAAATTACGTACGAGTAACGAGAAGATGAGACGCGAGAAAGAACGGCACGAAAAGGAAAGGCAGGAACTCAAAGAAATAATAGTGAACAAGTATAAGTTAGAGCAAATCGAACTGCGGAACATTAATATTCTTATGCAACAAGTTCAAGACTTGCTGCAACTATTTCCCGAGTTAAACACCGTAGGAGAAAATGGAACGTCCGAAGCATACACGCCGACTCCGCCGAGACGATTAAAGGTACAAAATACAAAAATTTATTCATATAATTGACATATAACAATTGTAAACGCGCTTTAAAATCAATCAACACCGTAGGGACCAAAATCGAGAGAATCATCGCCGATGTTGGAAACAAAAAGCGATAACGTAAAAGGTACTCATTCGAAATCGATTCACAAATTTTCCAACTGTGTTACATAGGTTTCTTATTATTTGCTTATACTTTTAAACAGTCGTAACTCCGGCACTTGGAGAACGAACGGAAAAACTAGAATACACTATTAGAAAATTAATGGATGTAGCAAAAGAACTTAAGGAATCGAAAAAAGTGACGGACGAAGTAAATGCAACGCGATTGAAGAAATTCGGAAAGAGGTGAGCTCTTTTGCAACTCATTCTTTTTTTCTGAATAATTTCTCAGGCAAATTATTAAAAACATGTGCAAAATGTTAAACTAGATCGACGTCGGTGGAGAGCGATCCAGGAAAAGGAGTCGTGTTGAATCACACTAAACCGCGTTTAAAGAGAAAGAGTCTATCTTTGGAACAAACATCTGGACGTCAAGAGGTAAGTATATAAATTCTTTTCACGACACAAAAATTCTCTTTTTACATATAATATTTATATTAGTTTCGTAATTTTGCAAACAAGCAACGCTTAAACTTTTCTATATTGTTACGATTATGTATTTCTAATATTTTTTTTTTTTTTGCACGTGATGCACAGTCTCCGGCAATATGGGGCACGGATAGCAACTTGTCAAGCATGCAATCGTTGGAAGGATCGGAAGCTAGTTCTCGTGGAAACAGTCGACAAAGAGATTCCAGTGTAGATAGGTAACAAGCTAACAAAGAGATAATATCGGCAATAATATAATTGACGAAAACATAGTTACAAATTACATTTAACGTATTATTAAAACAACTATAACAAATATATTTTTATAAAATGATTGATTTGACAATGATTTTGCATGCAAAGCCGTCTTTCCGGAGGATCGACGAGAAGCGAAATGCTAGATCGGGACAAAAAACACGGCAAAGGAATAATAAAAAAATTAACACACAGGCTAACAAAATCGTCCAGCGTCGACGACTCAAACATGACCGACTACTCGCTTCAGGCAAGAAGAAATTTACAGATTCCAAATTATTTTTTCTATTCGCATAAAACATTACTTATTAAACTGATCAAATACTTGACAGACATCTGGTTCTGAAACAAGCCTCAACGAAAGCAGCAAGATGGAAAAGAAGAATTTAAAGAAAAAATTGACAGCCATGTTCAAAAGAGGTTCGAGAAGCAGCAGGTGAGCTATGAAGAAAGCTACATAAGCTATTATTTAATAAATGCACAAAACTTACTCTTTTCTCTATTGTTGAATTACGGCTCGTTTCAGTGTAGATAAAAAGACTGGATCTGGAAATTCCAGCAGACCTGCTTCGAGAAACTCCATGACATCGGACTAACGATTTTCTTGTTTTGCAATTCGCGCAATCTTGCTGAAAAGACTCTTGATTCTTTATAAGACGTCACACGCTTTTATCGTATCCCGGAAAAATGTGACATTACATTCGACGACACTGTAAAAAAGCAGACTGCTCAAATTCGTACTTAGATACATGTGTATACCGATGTAAAAAAGAATATACATGTTTGGCGACAAGAGAGCCTCATTATACACCACATGAAACTGCGCACATTTGAAATTATTCAGAGCGTGCATTGTTGTTGACGCCAAATATGTATATTTAAACAATTTTCGCAAAGTAGAACATAATACATATACATGTGTGTATCCCTGGCATACCACATAGATTTACCAAAAACTTTAGGTCACGATCTGCATTGTCGTAACATTCATGAAAGTAGTTTTTTCCCCTTCCTATTTAATGCATTCACTCACGCATTTTTTTTCACAAAAAAGCGCACAAAGTCGAAAACAACTCGTGCGTGATCATGAATGTGTGTAAAGCATATTATGTGCAATAAACACAACTGTTAAAAAAATATTGCGTAAAATATGTACAAACTTCATTTTAATGAAATAAATCAATTATTTAAAATCTAATACAGTAAAAGCTCGATTTATTACTTTTTTTAAGAACAACTTTTATGTATAAAAGGTTCTTCTTCTTTGCATATTATAAACGAAGTCTTTTAATATTCTGTAGCTACGAGAATAGTCAACAGATTTCAATCGAGCTTTTACTGTAAATAGATTTCTATAATCGTAACTTTTATTCATCAAGTAAATCAAAGTGAAAAGTCGTGTACTATCAATCTACACATAGTAGCTTCGGAAAACAAGCGTTTAAATGATACGCGAAACAAATATGAACGCTATCTCGAACGCGTATTTATGTACATTTACATTATTTTTCACAAGCATTACATTACAATTGCATTAAATATTTTAATTACACGGATATAAATTGATTTACACGTAATAACGTTTGAATTACAAACAGAGATTAATGTTTCGAGCGTTTCTCCTTCTTCGATTTTTTCTTGTGCTTCGGACTTTTATGATCCTTGTGTTTATGCTTCTTCTTTTCTTTCTTTGACTTCTTCACCATGTCCCGCTCCACCCATTTTCTACCGAGCCTCGTATCCTCCGTGATCTTCGACACTACAATACTACGAAATACTGGTTTTAGCGACTGATTCGTACTGCCAGCTTCTTCTGTCGTGGTTGCAACGCTGTCTTGTTTCAACAATCTTTCCGGCAGAGCCGGACCGTACATATCCGGTGGTATTGCAGTGTCATTGTTTACGTTGTCACAATTTGTTGCAACATTCTGTGACAAACTGTCGCTCGTTGACAAACTGGTTTCCGAAATCTTGGACGTACTATTTTCATCATTGACACGTTTCGGTTGCGTTACCAAACTGTCAAGATCGACCTTTGCAAAGATACCTCGTGGCGGTGACGTGTTTCGCTGTATATTGATCTCCTTTGGATCTTTGCCGATTAAGACCGATTTTAACGCTTCGCTGTCGACTTTTTCTTCCGATTCGCTGTCAGAATCCTCACTGCTGCTCAGAAAAATCGCCTTGAACAAGTCCTTTTTCTCTTCCGATTGATCTTTTAACGCAATCGCTGGTTCCTTAGAAGTCACTTGTTTGTTTTCTGCTTCTTGGTCTTTCTCATTCTTTAATTCGTTATCGCCAACATCTTGTGCGACATTTGATGTTACAGAAGAAGTACTTGGAATGCCCTTTCCAAAAACTTTTTCGTAGGAAGCTTCAAACATTTTAAATTTCTCGGAAACAGGTTCGGAGATTTGATAGATGTTAGGAATATTATCAGTATGAGCATTGGATATATTTTTGTTTATATTTTCTTCTGGTTTCTTCGACGTTTGAGGGATTTCTTCGATCTGGGTTTTATCCGTGGCTTTCGTGAATTTGGACGAGTTACACCAGTCTAGAGAATCGAAGACGGAGAATTTCGCTGATTTCCGCTCCGTCTCGATCGGAGCACAACCGACTTTCGGTTCGGGAATATTAAATCTTTTGCAAACGATACTCGCCGGTTTCCATTCGCTTCGTTTTCGCGTAAGCTTTCCGAACATCTTCAATCTCACCGCTTCTTTCTTATCTTTTTCCGGATCCGCTTTATCTACAGAATCGGCGCTATATACAAATGTGTCTGCCATGTAGTTATTCGACTGTACGAGTTTCGCCGCTTGTTCAAATTCCGTGCGTTCTTGCTCTCTATCCCATTCGGTCATGGAAAGTGGTTGAATGGTTTCGAGCTTATTGCTTTCGTTGTTCTTCAAAAAGACAAGGTACTGCTCGAACCGTTTTTGTTTATCCGGATCAGACAAAAACAGTTTATTTATTTCGCTTTTACTCGACGAATCATCACTTTTCGCCGATTTATCCGTGTTTGATTGCTCAACTGCGGAAGCGGATTCTTTGAAACTTTCTAATGTTTTCAAACTACCTGTGTTCTGTTCAGAACCGACGACACCGCCTTTAACAAAGTTTTTCGCATTTAATTTATCTAGCCAAGAGTTGCTCGTCGCAGACTGTTGACTCTGCAATTTTTTTCTTTCTTCAATTTGTTGTTTCCCATATAAATTTAACGTTTTCGAAATGATATTTGAAGCAACGGACATGCTTGATGGCGTCTGCGGCTTATTCGAGCGATCGTTGGGATCTTCTAAAATCCGCGCTCTATCCATTGCATTTAATGGCTCCTTTCGTTTGTTACTTTCTAATGGAGCTGCGATAGGTGGATAGAATCTGCTTTTTCGAACAGCATGCACCGGCGTGAAATCTTTCGGCAGTTCAGGCGGTTTGAAAACTTTCTTACTCTCTAATCTCTCTTTCGCGCGAACAAAACCTTCCAGGCAATTAGTTTGTGAACTACTCGGACCGTCTTGAGACCATCTCGTCTTCGTCTTACGCTCGGGACCCAAAGCAAAATCGTAACGCGACATATCTTCTTTCTCATATATGTCTTCATCATCGGCTTCGAATGCACCAACTCCGAATGCCTGGCCATGAATGGACAATTTCTTGTTTTTATCTTGTATGCAAAATGCTGGAGTATCGAATAAATTAATGTGACTGGAAAGAATTTTTCTTCTATCTAAACCTGAATAGCCGATACCAAAATAATTGTCTTTTGGTTTGCAAGTGAATGGCTCGTAGTCATCAGGTGCGAAAGTAATATTGATAGAATCATCATCCGAGTCTTCAGAATTGCTTGCCATCACTTCGGAATTCTCTTGCGCTAATTTTAATCTTTCATCACGTTGTCTTATCTTACGCTTTTCTTTCTTTGTGAGTCTAGAACCTACACCTTGACCAGGTTTCCAACCCATCTTCTTGAGTAAAACAATACCAATAGTTTCTCTGCAATTATAAACAAGAGAAAAGATTGAGTATAGCTTTAAATATTTATTTAAATTTTTATTTAATTACAAAAAATATATTAATTAAAGCTTGAAAAATTAAAAAGTGACTAAAAAATTTAATCGTTAGTATAATTTTACTATTTATTTTAATTTGAACATTATTTTATAAGTACTAACTTGACAGGTTTTAGAAGTTCTTTTAGAACAGGAGTACCAGGAATAGGACCATTATTATCTTGACTAATTCTCTCTCTTTTCTTTCCTCTCTCTTCATGATCAGCATAATCACTAGTAGCTCGAATTCCTTTGGGAGCAATTCCAAAAAGACTTGTATCTTCCTCATCCATAAAGTCTTCAGGCCGTTGCATAATAGTATCTGCTTTGCTGCTCCTGGAAGATGTAAACTGCTGTGGCCTCCAGCCATCGCGAGTGCCAACAGTATTGAAGTATCCTGCTGAAAAGCCACCTGTAAACGCTCCATGAAACCTACGTCTACCTTGAGCGTCATAGGCATATTGATCCTCAATTGTGACAGGTTTCTTTCGTGGAATATTCTCTATAAAAGTTTTGATGATAAATGTTCGCAATATTAGACAACACATAAATGTTTTAATATGCATTTATAAATTTTACCCGTAATTGCATTTACCTTCGTCTAAAGGATCCAGAGGAACACCGAATGTCGCGTAATTATCTTCCTCCGAATCGCTCATTTTTTAAATATAATTACAAATATTTTCAGAATATTGTTACGCCACTACATATGATACTTTTATGCAGAAACATAGAGATTATTTGGACATACACACGGTCGAACAATGCATTTGAGGTTAGAAAAGTATAAACATAACCCTGCATGACACGCTCGGTTTCATTACACAATACCAGAGGGTGCTTTCCAACTACGTATACACGTATACAGGCAATACAGTGTCCACAAATCGTTCATCTCTCTCGCAATTTTCAGTAATATACAATTTTATTAATGATATTTATATATTGTGTTATTATAAATTGTGATATAGATAATAATTTTCTTAGTTTGTATATAAGTATAAAAAATATTTTAGGTGTAATATTTTAGGATATATATATGAGGATACACATGCGCACTAAGTTTTTTGTTAAACATTTATTGGACATTATATATATTGGATATTTACAAAAATATAGATGAAATACAATTCTACATAAAATAACGTTATGTATAAAACATATTATGAGATGATTAGTGATGGTCCAAATATTACACAAAAGTGCTACAAGCTTACAGTCTGTAATGCAATACCGCACGTGGTTTGTTCGAGTATTTGTAGAATTTAAGAAATTTTTCCGTTAAGCACCGTTAAAAGGTAACTGACGAGATGGCGATGGTTAATTCGTTTCGTTCAGCGAGGATCTTATTTTCAGCTACCGGTAAGCAAATTAATAATAAATTTGTTTGTAATGATGTGTACGTACATTTTTCATTTATGTACTTTTGCCTTTTCCCCACTCTACGTTCTATCTCCCCTTCATCGTATGAAAAAATTGTGAAAAATTGACCTATGTACTACTCGTCGATTAGTTTCGATCAGACAAAAACAAATTCTGCCTGGAATCGTGTCTTTATGTTTGAAATAGGAAAGATAGAGCGTGAAACTCTTCGCATAGCGAAAAACGTTTTACATGATCGTTGCACAAAAGCCTTCGCATAACCTCTCTCGGAAACGGAGTCTGTGCTTGCCCGTGGTTGAAGTTACATAAACCGAAGAAAAAAGGAGTGTGTCAAAAGATTTCAAATACGGGAAAAGGCGTGGTGAAAATTCAAGAAAACAGCAACGTTTTCAGTTTAAAGAAAAAAAGAGAAGAAACATTTTTTCTTTATTTGCACTTTTTGCTTGCCAAATCTCGGAAAGTGACTTATATTTTGTGCGAAAAAAGCAATATTAACATATGTAAAACAATATAGAAAAAATATTTAAAAATAACTTATTTTCTGCACATCGTATTGCTTGTAAAACCTTAATCAAGAAAATGTCGCAAACATACGTTAAACAAATGCTCACCAATCTTCTGAGAGATCGCAAGCTTGAAGAATTTCTCAGAATGTTTACAAACGCAGATCCTAAAGCAATTGACGAGTCAATGAGCGAGAGTGTGTCTGTTGTTACTAACTACTTTACTGAATCCAATGCACAATATGAGCAAGAATTATTTGAATGCTGTAAGACTGTATTAATCATTATAGCAGAAAAGTGTAATCCCATGGAAACTGTATTGGAGTTTCTGGAACATATAGAGTTTTCGAATGATGATACTAAACTCTATGCCATGTTAGAACCATTAAGAATATGTATGATGAAAATGAATGACAAGAGCAAAACTATTGAATGGTGTATCAGTACTATCAAGTCTTATATTGAAGAGTTACCTATGCCAAGTAATACCACTGATGAAGATACAGTTAGCAACAGAATTATGGAAGTATATAAACACATCATATGGTTCTTGGAACCAATAATACAAGAAGCAGTAAAGATTAATCATACACTTGAAGAAGGATCTTTACTTGGCGACTATCTTCTGAGTTTTCTTATTTCTCTACATGGAAAACCTTTTTGTTATATCAACAAAAAAAGCACACAAAAGGAAACATACAAGAAACTGATTGAAGAAATGATAACACTCACATTTTGTCTCACAGAAGATATATTATGTTTCTTGGATATCATTAGTAAGCGTAAAAAAACTATTCAAAGACAAGTACAGGATATTTCGCACATAAACAGTTATAAGCGCAATATACTCTTCCAACATCAGGATAATATATCGAATCTGGCTTATGCTAATTTTTATTTTCATGTAATTACCAAGAAGAATCTTTGGCGGAATGTGCCACAAGTTTATAATTCTTATTATATTCTTGAGACATGCATGCATTTTTTCAAGATATTATTTTGTGAAGAAGAAGAGATTTTAATCTCCAATGGACTAACTTTTATGGAAATTGTTGTAAAACGTATTCTACCTCGTTCTGTTGATATGGACGTATTAGAACTACCAATATATTTAGACTTGTTTAAGCCACTTATTAACATAATGGTTTACTGCAACAATGAAGTTGAACGAAAAAAAGCACTGCATGTTTTTCAAGAATATATCGAGATATTTAACATGAGAGCTAGATATTTTGTTCTCTCCTATTTGTACGAAATTAGTGAAATTAGTTCTGGCTTAATGAGCTTAATCACTAATATATTCAAATCCTCGATTATTGAATGTCTCAACTCAACTCCGCAAAATCCTCAGTTTCTGGGAAAAAATTTGGAACTAATGTTGAAAAAAGCTTGCAACTTGCCACATGGAAGTTCTACAGATTTAGTAGAAATATCAGATGAAGTCATTACAACGCTGAATCTACTGCGATTCTTATATATCAAAGACAAACAGAATGAGACTGGTATTTGGTGTATTACAAATGAGCTGAAAAATAATTATTTGAAGCCATTGAGAGAGGGAATAGATTTATGTAAAGCACATTGGAGAGTGAAGATGAGAGACTTGGAACAACAGAAAAAAAATTATACCAAGATACCTGATTATGATATGCTAAAGGAAGTTGATACAAAAGTTACACTAACTATTGGTGGTCAACAGTTGCCAGTCATGCCATTGCCTGAAAAAATTTCTTTCTGTCATCGAGCAATAAATGGTTTAGATGTAATGGAAAGCATTCTAATTCGAGTTAATGAATGCATAGAAACTGGCAAAAATCAACAAGAATTTTAAGAAATATGTAATATTCGCAAAATAAATGTAAAAGCAAAAACAATCATTATATTGTAAAAACACTTGCCCAATTTCTACGATAAATTATTAATTAATTATTCATTGTTTAATAAAAATGTGTTTTTCTACCACATTTATTTTCTACTTATTTATTTAGTATCTTTCTCTTCTGTATTTGTCTGTTGTGTAAGATATGTTATAGTTTTTATAAATTCTTATATATATATTTACATATATGTATAGATAATTTTATAAAAGTAGATATTATGTATGATTTTATTAGGGTTTAGACATTTATGGACTTCTAAGGCTTTGTTAGCCGATCAGTCTGATACTGATAATAAAAAAGAATCGCAACAACCTATTCATGAAGAAAGTGATGAAGAATATGAGAAAAATATTAAAACAAAAATACTTGGTGCTTCTTTAAAATTCGTTCCCGATATGGGCTGGAGCAAACAGGCTATTAGTGCTGGTAATTTTAATCCACAATAATTCTCATCTATATCATACTTACATATGTATGTATATATCTCGAACAATCAATATTTTTATCATATAAATTAAATGAATTAAATTAATAGAAAAAAAGTTGAAAAATATATTTTAGAAATAATTTTTACACACGCGACTATTATTTTCAAGAATATATATTGATTGTTTGTACATATAAAACTTGATTGCTATCTACATCTTTAAGTTTTCATTACTGACATATGCATATTATTTTGACACAAAAAAGAAATAAAACGATTTAATTGTATTATGCTGTCAAAGGTGCTGAGTCAATCGGATATCCGGGCGTGATACACGGATTATTTCCAAACGGTGGCGCGGATTTAGTGAACCACTTTTACTTCATGTGTAATCGTGAACTGAACGAGACTCTACAAAAAATGTCATTGAGCATTAAAGAAGATCCTACGAATCCACGGAAAACTACAGAACAAGTTTACAATGCTGTGGAAACCCGATTAAGAATGGTGATTCCCTACAAGAAAACATGGCCGCAAGCACTGGCTATTATGACTTTACCACCGAACGTACCGATTGCTCTAGCAAATTTGTTAACTTTAGTTGATGATATCTGCTATTATGTTGGCGATAGGTCCGTTGATGTAAGTTGTTCTCTAGCGTTGGTAATTGTATACTTACAATTTAATTATATTATTTAATTACCTAAGACAAAATATTAAAATGTTGATTAAATATTGACTAAACTTGATATATTACACTCTCTTTGAGTAGTTCAATTGGTACACTAGGAGAATGGCATTAGCAATCATTTATAAGACTACTGAATTATACATGCTCCAAGATAGTAGTGAAGATCATAAAGAGACCTGGAAATTCTTAGAAGCACGAATAAAAGAAGCTGTACAAATACACACGCTGTTTTCTAGTTCGGTTAAACCAGATGAAGCTTTAAGTCGTGCTGCAGAGAATGCTAATGCTGTTTTTGTAACGGTAAACTTATATTTTACTTTTATGTGTTATAAATAACATATTGTATTAAAACTGAGGAATATATGTTAATATAAATTGTCCTTCTCTGTTGTAGGCGCGCAATATACTCGGATTGAAATGACGTAAATAAACAAGAAGGACTAGAATAATCATAGACTATAGATATTAAGCACAATTAAAATGTTTCTTAACAAACCTAAAAGAAGTTTTTCTATATTGAAGTACCTGATTTTTTATATATATCATTAAAAAAATAAACAATATTTAATTTTATTTAAAATACTATTTTATGATATGTATATACATATAAATATTAATTTATAATATGTATATATACATAAATATTAAGTATAAAATTACCAAAAGATTTGACAAAAAAACTATCATGTTTTAAAATATTGTTATATTTCAGAAGTGAATAATCAAGTACTTTCCAAAATTCTTCATAACATTTTCGCTATACTTTTTCTTTGTTTGTTGTTGAGTTTGATATGAACATTATAAATAGTGAGATATCACATTCTGAGATAAAAAAATTGTAAAAATGTAAACATTCTAGGACTATACAATACAATTTATTTCTTTTGTTCAGTACAAAAGATATAAAAATTCAAAATGTATATATATAATACTGTTGATAAAATGCAATATATTTTTTCTACTATTTGTAATATTATTATCAACTTTTTTCAAGCTTGTTTCTATTGTTTGAGATGTAATATATATAAATTCTGAGATCATATTCGAATACAGTGCTATCAAAATCTATGAAAATCACCTTTTTGAAAACTAAGTAAAGAAATGTGTTATGCATACAGTTATCTAAATCAGTTATCTAAATAATATGTTAGATGGAGTTACTGAGGAATGCATTTCTTTTTCAACCTCATGTCTCAAATAACGATTTTGTCCAAAACGGGTAGAGCAATTAAATCCGCTTTAATTAAAACCACTAAAAAAATTTGTTATATCATTTAGTTGAGAGTACTCTTTTTGTATAAAATTTTCTTTGAACTTTAGGTTTTTTATATGTAAATATAAAAATCCTTAAGTTTGGAATTATTTAAGAAGAAAATATGTTTAACTTGCTAAATTTAAAAAGAGTCAAACCTGTTAGTTTATACTCAAGTAACCAAACGTCGTGTTTCTCTTATAACAATACTAATAAGATATTCATAAGCGAAGTCGCGTAGAAAAGTCAAAGGTGAGAGAAGTGTACAAAAAACCGCGTCATTTCCGCTAGTTTCAATTTGTATACAAACGCATATAAAGATTCGGTCTTTTCATTTCTCGTTGAATAGCTACTTCTCGGTGAGAAAAAAAACACATCCGTCGATTTCACTAACTTTTCTCAAGACAAATAACATCCTGCAAAATCTTTGAAATCTTTTCAAATACAATCTCTCCTTTGTGCGCCAACAAATATTAGATCTGATACTTGAATCAATTTCTCAACACACACAAGCAATTGAAAATCGGCTATATCTCATTTTCCAATCTCAATTTCACGGATTCTTTTATCCTTTTATTAATTTCATGTTTTACAAACACTGTTATATTAGGCGAAAGACATTTTTATTAATGTTTCAAAGAATCTGTGCGTTTTTATATCAGTCTCATTTGAGACTTGGAAATTCTAAGTTAATGATCCGATTGATATACGTATATATCCTACTATCACTCTTTCTTCTTGAGTTGTTACACACATACACACACACATTATCATTTCATAATAACTACATTGTATAATTTCCAGGAAATAACATTTCGTGCCTTAATACAGGAAGTTCGCGCGTATTTTATTAGTTGATATATGTACGCTACTCTTGAGACCCGATTTCTGAATTATGTTACTATTATGTTATTAGCTAAGCGTATTCAATTTACAATTTATTTATTTCTGAAAAAGTGTGTACATTAACAACTTTCGATTACATTTCGATTACTTAAAATATGAAATATCTACCATAAAAAGAAACATGTATTTACTATGTCATATGTATATGTAGAATTAAAAACTAGAATTAAAAAATAGATTAGGTAGAATTAAAAAATTAAAATTGGACACAGAATTAAAAGACAGAATTAAAAAGATAAACTTTCGAGTTTATCCTATTATTCTGATACATTTTATGTAAATAAATCGCATTTAAATGTTTACAAGCTTTGATGGATATAATGCCAAGTGACGACGTTATGCAACCGATCAGAACGTTCGACGTGATCGGCGTAGAAATGCGCTTTCTAATAGGTCTTCGTTATTTATAGGCGAGGAAGGGAACATCGCGACATCGTGATGCGTCTGTTAGGATGCTTCTGTCAACGACGCCGTCACGCTATTTGCTCATAGATATAAATCAGTCATTGATCGTTTCGCGACTTCTTACTCCGCACGTTGCGTTGTCGGGAATTTCACGCTCGAAAATTTACGCACTTTGCGGAAACAATGACTTCTGTGAGAAGAAACACCGAATTTTTTTGCCGTAACTGAAGTAAGTCAATAATCGAACTGTTACTCAGAGCGTGTCGCGATGTTTACGCAAATTTGTCACGTTTCATTGCGGACTGGAGCAACACCATTCTCGAGTATCGATGCCATTAGTTCGGACGTTTAACAGGTAAACTGACCGAGATCTCGCGCGCACCCGTTACATCATTTGCGAGCGCTCAGTCGCCACCGAACGACTCTAATCTCCCGCGGGGAATACGTTTTGTTTACCAACGGTGCGCGGCTTCTTGCACGCCGTAACGGGCGGACGAGGGAGAGAGGAGAAGTGGTGCGATCGGGGCGCGTAGGTTAGTTAGTGGTGGTCGCACGGACCGCGTGGTAGGAGACCGCCGCGATTCAATTTCAGTCGAAGCGCGTCAGGCAAACCGAACGAGTAAGCGTCAAGACAAGAGCAAGAACCCTTTAGACGCTCCTCTTTCCGCGCCTCGATTTTTCAAGAACTTCCGACGGAAGGACGAAGGGAGAAAGTTGAGAATCAAGAGTCGAATCAAGAGTTGAATGAGAGAAAGAGAGAGAGAGAGAGAAATAGGCCCTCGTGCGCGACCTGAACGTCGCGCGTGCGCGTACAGGTGTATGAACATAGGTATCTTTATGTCTTCGCCCCTCTCCGCCGCGCGCCGCTGCGAGGGAGGCTTGTGTGCGCGCAGCATCCAGTTGGTTTTTACGTCGTCGTGCGTACTTTCGGTCCGCGGTGTGTCTCGAAACGTCGCGACGTAAAGAGAAAGATTTATCCGCGATTGTTGTCCGAGAGAGACTATAAACTCGAAGGTACGACGGTACTTTGTTTTCGCGAGAAGCGCGGATTACGCGCGCGAACCGTCGGTGATTTTTCGCGCGCCGGCACAAGTCAACTTTCAAATTGCGGAAGTGCAAATGGCGCCGGTAACCCTGAAACTTGGACAATTCGATTTCTTGCTGTCCGTACACGCGCAAAATCGATGAGACGAGTCTCGAATTTTGCACAGAACTTGGAGTTCGCAGAATGAACTTTTGCGGGAACACACGATGTTCATTCGAAGAATTACGTGACAAGTAACAACACGACGACAACGACGAGCTGGAGTAATGTGTTTGTGTGTCACTATGAGCGAGAGCTGTTGATAAACAAAAAAAGAAAGAGAAGATAATTGTTTACGTTCAGACAAGAAGAATGGAATTCGGAGGTTATAAGGGCACCGGGCCTCGCATCAGAGTACGTCGGCGTGCGGAATTGGGCAGACGGCTCACCAGGAGGTTGTCCCTCGTCGCAAAAATGCCGGCTGCGATTCTCAGCAGAGCGAACCCCCCCGAACCTAGACCGGTCGAGATCACGGCAATTGCACCTGACAAGACGCAGCTCACGGTGAGTGCTCACGTTGATTTACAAATGGCATGCTTGTCAACTGCGAGCGGTAATTCTCTCGCTGAGCGTTAAATCTTATTCGCACTGAAAATAAAGTGACTAACGTAAAAGCCGTATTTTGTAAGATTTATGTGCGTTTGTATAATTTCGATATTCCATAATTCTAAATCTATTGAAAAAAATTCTTACATAGAGAAATTTTATATTTATTTAAAAATCACGAATTCGTATTGTTTACTTGTATTGTTATAATATCCTTTAAGTTTATTTTTACGTCGTATCCAAATGTTGCACAACTATTCCGACTTTAAATTATCTCGTAAATAATTGTACAAATAAAGCTTTGAATAATGAAAATCAAAGTTGCAACAATGAATAAGATCTGACGCTTAGAGTGTATAATTATGTTTATAATTTGAAAACAACAAATATAAAAGGTCTCAATTATTTACCACAAATGCGAAAGTACTTCCGATAAAGAAATAAGTATCGTTGTCATTTTCCACTTGGTTGCCGTTAGTTGACATCGCAAAAAAATGCGAATGTAAATTTGCATGAGGAAGCCGGTGCAAATTCCAAGGTAGAAATCGAAACGCTTTACAGACTTCGGCGATTAATATATGGCGCGTAGAATGAACTAAGTGTTATACATTAAGTGTACATAAGAGTAAGAGGTGTTACAAACGGTATTTAACGTTCTCTCTACAGAGAAATTCTGCATATCGTGTTTTCTCTTTCTTTTTCTCCCCCGCTCTCTATCTCTCTGTCTTCTGCAATTAGCCGATTTTTCACGTATACTGACAAATATCTACACATATGTGTCAGTCAATTAAATGCTGAACAAAAATTTATTCTAACAAGTTTGTAAAAATATTTCGAAGAAAAATCTTAGACTATCAAAACAATTTTTGTAAAAACAGAAAAATATATTAAATATCATTCACAATATATATTTTACATACATATGCTTTTGCAAAGTTTTAAAATCAACTTCGTGAAATATTATTTCTCGCGTAACGCAAACAAAAACGCACTGCAGATGTATGTGTTAATTAACGATCCGAACATCGTTTTCACTTGCACTTTTGCGCGGCGCGTACTAGGGCGGAAGTAAGTTTTATACCCATCGTACGAAAGAAAGAAAGGAAATAAATCTCCCAATAGATTGGCTTCTCTCGCGTTTTCGCGGTAATCACAATGAAGGAAGTGCGCGGATATGTACTCGGGAAGAAAGAAGCGCGTCGGCGTCATATATATGTATACACACGTTACACGAGTCGTTCATTGAACCTCAACGCTTTTTTTACACGTAATCGGTCGCAAAGAAGAAAGCGTGATCGATGATCAGTGCTTTCTAACGCGCGTGTAAAATGGCAAGCGCGACCTATCTTTTTTTTTCTTCCCGATCTGTGCGCTTTCTGTCTTCGTTTTGTTCTCAGATCTCGCGAACTAGGTCGACAATTTAGCGTGGGTTAGAAGCGAATGTAGAACCGATATGATTTGATTTTACGACAACGCGCGTGTGGTCGTGGACTTCTATTTTTTTTTCCGGAACGCGCGTTCGTTACGCAAAGCTTCAAGCAGCGTACGCGCACTTTTAACTTAAAGAGATCTAATTTAATTTGCTGAGAGAAGAATCTGAATTTCTCGTGTCTCGTGTTTTATGAGCGTGAATAATTTTCTGAGATATTTCCTACGCGCGAACACACGATATATATTTAAACCGCATAGATTTTTTTTAAACACAGTGACACACATTTCCAACTCGTTCAAGTCTAATAATTTTACGGTAGAATCACTTTCTGGTGTGTGGCTTTACTATGTCATTCGAGGAAGCGCTCCTATAAATGATTCCGCGGCAATATTCCGTAAAATAAAAAACAAAAAGCGTAATGTTTAGTTTTATTTCTCAAAGACGAGAGTTGTTCGAGAGATAATCATCCCAATATAGCTAGAATACTCGAACGAGTTCTCATATATTAAACCTGTAATTCTAACGTGGGCTAATATATAAAAATCACTACGGGAGCATCAACGCGTTCGGTCGTAATGGAAGTAATAAAGAAAAGAGTTAACGGTATCAGCTGTGTATGCAACGTCAAAGTAGATTGCCTGTTTACTAATTCGTTCGTAACTCCAAACGGATAATTGCGGCGCGACTAGGCGTCGACACATGCAAACATCAAAAGAGTAAAAGTTCGCGGTCAGTTAAATGAGGATATTACAACCACAAAGGGTTAAACAAAGTTTTATATACGTTTTATATACACACATATATGTACAGCGACTGTTTTCTGTACATATGCAACGACGCTCTTGTGTGTAATGCAAAACGGTAATCGCTATAATACCATTGCTAATATCGCGAACGCGTCGACCGTTGCCGTCTGACGAGTCTTCAGCGAGATCCTCCCGACGATCGTTGTGATAAGCGGTCTTCGTGATTTACGTCGTAATTACGATCGATAATGTTTACACGCACGTGTACGCGCAGTAAAGTATTTGTTACAATTTCTCGCTGTTTTCCTTATCAGTTTGAGTTTTACTGCGTTAAGATTTTTCATCTCACGCAAAGAACTTCGGTGATTTATATACTGTGCACAAAACATTAAGTACAAGTGAAAAAGATCATAACAAACGATGTTCTTTTGTTTTACTTATGTTATTTCACTCAAAAGAATACATTTTATCTTTTTAATACATATTTTAATTTTCTTGCATAATTGAAGTTTCGTCCGATGATGGCTATTCTTACAATTAGGTAAATAACTGCGATTATGGCACATCTGTGTCTTCAGTTAGGAAAAGTTAAAAAAGATGGTTAACGGAACGGAGAAAGTGATACTTGTGCGATAGTCGCGCTTACGATGCTGCCGCGATTAGAATGCGCGAAGGTTCATAGTAGTTCATGGTAGTTATGCCGGTTATCCAGCAAGTTCGATTCTCACTCTTGCACACACATACACGTTTATTAGCCAACACACACGCGCGCAGGAGAAGGAAATAACATAAGTGTTTTTACTTGATCTGAAACTAATATCCTATTATTTCGTTCGCGCTGACAAGTAAATTACGCACGACGCGCAAAAGCTCACCACGCGAAGCCGCTACTTGCCAGTCGAATCAGTTAGAATATTTTTGTAAAATTGTAAATACATGCTGTCTAGGAAATAGCTTAATATAATAGATGGTAATTGTATCGAAGTTGTGGCTAAATTAGCTGCTTGAAAAGCTTTTTCTCGCGACAGCTAATCTGAAATAGCTTAATCAATCCTCCGTGGATATTATGATTTTTGAAAAGTAAAATGCATAGATAAAATTAATAAATTTTGAATAAGTATTTATAAAGAAATTTAATACGGGTGTTTAATAAATCTGTAATTTTTTTAATTATAAGAGAACTAAATGTCAAAAAATTGTATAAATATGTAAAATATAAAAATATATTTGCTGGATATTTGTCTTAAGTATATATAATTATACGAGTATATGCGCAGAACGAAGTGTAAGCGAAATTTAAACGCTAATCGATGCGTATGTAAATTACGCGATTGTTCGATTGTTGAATAGAAACAATCGGTAGGATAATGAACGAGAGAAAGCTATGCTCAAATTGAAGTTTTATCTGCGCTTTTATCGTGATGCGATTAAGTCGCGCCATTTTAGCGGTTATATTTACTTGGGCTTCATTGAATCTCTTTGCTCGTCACGTACCTATCAATTACTTCGTACATACATGCATACATACATGTGCATTTTTTTTCACTCTTGCGCTCGTATCTCTACATCGAACCTCATTACGATCTTGCATGAGTCAATGTTGGGAATGGAAACAAAGAATATTGCTGGAATTGACGTTGAATTCCAATGTTTCTGTAAATATAACATCAGATTTCTTGGAAAAAATTGCACATCATCAGCCTTAATTTTGTTATCCAAATGACAATTGAAACAGATTTCATGCGAGATTTTGTTGAAAACAAAATTTTATTCTTTATTTTAATATTCTTTATTTTAATATTATTTTACATAGTAGCTGAGGTTTTCTTTGTGTTGATCTTTTAGCTAAACCTTATCAATTAGTATTTCACTGCAAAAATCAAGTGATATAACAAAAAATATTAACGCTAATGGCTCGTCCTAGCTGCGTGTTGTGAAATTTGCTTCATTAGCACGGCGAACCTTATTCTCCATTTATAAATAGTGTCTTTCCACTTTAGACTATGTTTGCCGAAAATATTATGGCCACCGGGATAGCGCTTAGGATTGTTAGACTTTCTTTTTGGCAGAGGACACTCGGCAAGGACACACTGTTCGTTATCGTACCGAAATTCCAATAATCGTTCGGACTTTGATACGAGCCGAGTTTTATTGCGATACTCTTTTACGAATATTGACCGCTGATTACAGGGTATCCTATAATAAAAACGATTCTGTCCGAGGAATTTTTGCAGAAAATTGTCCTAATATTAGTAGGCGCGCAGAGAACGCGCGGAACCGGGGCCATAAAATCATTCGGTGATTCATCGTAAAGTCGCTTTTTTACCGATATCCTTTCCTGAACTTTCGGCCGTGTTTGTGCACCGCATTCGTTTGTGCGTGCCGCGCGTGCTGCTGCTAATGTTCCGTAATTACGCATGCGGTGGCGATTCGAGAAATGCTGCTGGCACACAAGTGGGTGCTGGAGTGCAAACGCGGCACACGATAAACTTTTCGATACATTGCGATTTTCGCTGAACGCGCTCGAAGTCTTCGAAATTACGTACTCGCACTTCGCAACAACCTTCTGTTAATAACTCGATGTTACAATTTTTAACGGATATGTTCTTACGCAAGAGCGTTTCCCGTATTTTCGTCAAGAAAAAGTGGGTCGCGACTAGAAAGAAGCAAAACAATGTTCGCCTTCTCTTAGAGTCGATATTCCTGTTCGTAAATACGAAATGTATATCGAGTTCCCGACAAGAACTCATCAAGCGCAACAAACCTCACGCGGAAAAATAATAGCCGTTAAATCACTTCCTATTTATCGATTTCCAATCGACATAAAAACAATAGGACGATTGATTATCAAAGGTTTTCCGCATTTGCATGCCGTAAAGATTTTTATCTTTCCCTAAGAATAGCTCACGAAGGGAAACACGTATTCGATTCCTAGTTTACACGTGCAACGCATGTATAGTGTGCTGTACACGCATACAATACGTACTTGCGCTTCTTACACACGTAGTGAGTCACAGTCTAATTTGATGATTAAAGTTTCGAAGCACCAATTAATCACAAAATCGATCACTATCAATCAATTACCCAATATCATTCAATGAGTCATTAATAATATATTGTTCAATCAAAGTTCTAATTAAATTCTATTTGTACGCAAAATAGAAAGTAAAATTACAGTAAATGCTCTATATTTTTACAAAAAAAATATGATACAGAACATTTCAAACGTGGCGAAATGTAGAGTGTGTCATTGTTATTACAAAATTTGATGGTTGTTAGCAAATTTTGAAGCGCTCCATAAAACGCGCGTAAAGAGAATTAGAGTCGGATATTTTTCTGGAGTAAGAGTTACGCACTATTTGCGGCAGCACAACGTTCTTGTTATCGTTTGCTCTTTGCGAGCGTACGTTTCCGAAGATACCGATTGCATTTGTCGTTGTGTCTCTACACCGGAGAGTGATCTACGGAGAGGCAAGGATAAAATGTTACGTAAAAGGCCGCATTGGACTTGTTTGCCGCGCGTCTCCTCCCGCAATCATCGGCAAATATCTACGCCTATCGTTCGCTCTGTGTATCTTTCCGTTCGTTCTGGAGCTCTAATGGCCGGCGCTCAATGCTAATTTGATTCCCGTGTAGTGCAATCACGACCCTGATTGCCGATGTTACGCACATCACGCGCATTCCTGCGCGCCCGCGCCACAGTTGCGCGCGTTTTCCATCTTACACGATTAATTGTTCCCTTGCACGATCGGGGGTTACTCAATGCTGCGGTTGTTCCACGCGGAGAAAAGGAATGCAAACATTGACAAGATGTTCTCGGCTCGTATGCGTAATATGATAGCGAGCGTCTGCAAAAAAGCGCGCGATCGATCTTATGGATCTCGTCTGGTAATTAATTAGTTAATGTCAGATTTGACAAGAGAAAATTTTGCCACGCGCGTATCAGAGAATATGAATCGTTTGCTAGTTTTATGTCGGTGAATTTGTATAATAGAAATTACATTCATTTATTGTAGACACGTGTCAGTGCGTCATTTTTTCCTACCGATAGGTACGTTTTATCGACATTTTTTTCAGTTTACTTCATCGAGATTCCGAAGCAGCCCGATAAATATATTGATAACAGAAGATGGATATGTAAAAAAAAAAAAGAAAGTTTTTAGCTGACACTTGAAAAAAAAGTACTCTTTTTTGTCTATATTTTAATATTTTTGAATAACATACTTAATATCATACAACAATGCAGTTAGAGTATTTACGTGTGAATATTGCACACATTTACAAGCTAATTGATACACGCCAATCAGCGTGTAAGCGTTGCTGATTTAATGCGATATATATCTATGAATCTATTTTATCCGATATAACAAGACGTAGCATTTGGCTCATGCATTAAAAACTGTATTGCGCAATCGATCTATCAAAAGGCGTGTTTATTTGATTTATTTACGTCGTGTGTCGCGTTCGTTTAGATTTTCTCCAACGACTTTGCGTCAGGACCAAAATTAAACGTTGCAATTTTACTCGACAAAGATTTCCTTGTGCGAATATTTTATCGCGAGAGTAAGAAGAGCAGTAATAATTTATATCTTCGAACTATTTACCCGTTTCTACGGGTAAGTGAGCCAGACACATTTTTACGCCCGATATACGCCCATGCAGATAAGAGTGCCTAGATTCTCTCGTGCACACACGCACGTACACGTGAGTACACACATGGCCACTTGTATTCGTAGTACTTTCACGCTTCATGTGGCGTTCGTGCGTCACGAATTCCACGGTAGGATTTTTCGAAGGAAACTTCTATCGCTCATGTAGCACCAAAGTCGATTGCTCGCGTCTGCAGGTAACAACAATCGAATTGTTTTGCGTAAATATAGATAGGTTTTGGTAAGATCAAAATAAAATTCTCGAAATAATTAAGTAATTTAATTAATTAAGACAATTTCTCATTTGTTAAAACTTTGTTTCACTAAATACTGATGCGATTTTTTTCAACAAGCTTTCTATTAATATATACGCAATTTAAAAAACTGCTGATTAAACGCGTACACACGTATATGTATTCTATATCGAGAGATTTATGGGATACGTTGCACGTCAAAGTCGAAAAAACAAGATAGGTTAGAGAGCAAACGAGAAAAAGTTCGCGGTTGTACAAACGCGTATGTTGTTGCGTAACCGCGCGATACGTGCAACGCGGTAACTTAAATAATTGAGAAAAACTGGCTTGCGTAGAAGTATTTATTGTAAGATAGAATCGCGAGATTACTCTCTCGGTTCTATATTAGGATTCTTTAAATTCTAGCGGAGAATCGATGAAATGCGCGTTTATCTGACGAATTATTTATCCTTCCTTGTCCGCGCGTTTGCACCCGCTCGCGGACTATTCGCACGCGGCACCTCGACGTAGAAATTCCCGTCGTCGGTTTGAGATTAGCGACACACTATCGGAAAAAAAATCTTGAACCTCGCCTGTTACCGTCTCTCGCGGTGAACACTTTATCAGAATAAAACTTTTCATTCACAAATAAATCGTACAAATTATTGCATAATATAGTTAAAGAGACTCTTTCCCTGGCGTAATCTTGTTCGGAAAAATAATTTATATCCTACGTGCAAGCACATCACAGCGTTCGTATTATTGAATTATGCTCGAGTGTTATCTTTAATCGTAATCGTAAAGATTTCAACGTACGTATTAACTTCACGTAACGGAATTCGATAAATTTCTCCAACACACACGAACATGCGCAAACGAGACTTTTTCTCTTGTCGAGTTCGACGACCGAGAAGCGTGTTGAAAAATATATTGCTTTTAGTTGAGTTTCGTATTCTCTTGTATATAATATACACATGTGTATCGTGATTTATCGTGAGAGTCCCTCGCGTGCGTAACGTATCGCCGTCGTTAGGAAGATAAAAATTAGTAAGCGCGAATAAAAACGTCAAAAAAAGAGGTCGCGTGTTTCCGCGAGAAAAATTTAATGAAGCGCGTAGAATTACGTCAGAAAAGAATAATCGCAAGAGAGAGAAAGAGAAAAGAAGAAGAACAGAAAGGAGTCTCGACAATCTTTTTTTTAAAAGCTCGCTTGTAGTGTCGAAAGCGTTTACACTACGGTGTGGTCAAACGTCACATAAGAAGATGTAAGTGATACATACGTGAGACACTGTGGCAATGCATCGTCGCATTGTCTCTCGGTAACAGAGAATGTCGTTTGATATATACAGAGAAGAAGATCCGCTCGTGTGTCTGTGTGTGTTTATACTTGTAGTATATTCTATTCACTATGCATTAAAGATTTTGCAATGTCGACAGTCGATATGTGATTGTATATACATACGCGTTTTTCTTATTGCAAGAGTTTCTTGGAAATCTCGGATTTTTCATGTCGGTGATTTTTTTTTGGAAAAAGAAAGACAATGTCTTGTGTTGACATTCGATGTAAATAAATATATTATCATTTGAGTTTTCTAAAACCTATTAATTGAAAATATATGAGAATGTAATGAAGTTGTTTAATATTCATTAACAAAAAAATTTCAAAAACAAAATGTATGAGAAGAAAATACATTAATAATGCTAGGATAAATAACAGAGCTTTTTTTTAATTTAATGGTTTGTTTTAAAATTTTAAAACTTGAATTTAGACCTGATGTAAACTAGATAGCGAAGACTTTAGTTCCTATACAGCTATATTTAATTACACTTAATTATATTTAATTATACTTAATTATATTTTTTTTAATATTTGTTACACCGTAGTAATACAAGTGTTACGCGGTGTCGATTGTATTCTTCCAGTCTGGTCGATTGTATTACTGGAAAGATAGAGTCGTAAATTCCACGAGCTTTTCCTGTTTCTCTTGTTATTCCGTGAGCATTCCGGTGGAATAATGTAGCACGATACTTACACCCGGTGATCTATATGCATTACGTGTTTCCTTTCTGCACTGCATAATGAAAGTCTGCGTCAAAAAATCTCTCTGTGAAGTCTTGCGCATATTCCGTACCATAAATAATTCAAATGTCTGATAAACCAAAATAAATTTCGCATTAATTTAACGCGTCTATCTCTACGTAATTATCATTAATTTAAAATCAAAATTTGCATTACATAAACGTTTGCAATCGTTTGTCACATTCGTATTTTGTATTTTTGTTTAAACAAACAATACGCGTTGGAGTTTTTTTCTTTTTTTAATTATATTGCAAAACACACTTGAGCACTCGTTGTCAGCGATCGTTTATATACACTGTGTTCGCGCGTCCCTGTGTATGTAAGCTGTAAAAATTCGCGTTGGCATCTGAAACTTGTGTTTGCGGGAGTAAATTCTCCGTATTCTCTCTATTCGCCTCCGCTAGATAGTAGTTTAGCAGTGCATCCACGGCTGCATTCTGCACTCACGATGCATTAGCGATGTCGCAATACCCGCCGACACATACACACAGGGTACTCTCTGTTCCGCGATCTCGCGGCGAGAGAACGAGAGAAAGAGAAAAAGCGTTAAATCTCGAGAGCGCATCTGAACTCTCTCAGCGCGCGACACATTCGCGAGCGAATGGCGTTTCTTTTTTGGAGATATGTCCTCACAACGGAGTGTGTGTATATGCCGATGCTTTATTCGCGAATAGTTCTTTATCTCCGCTTCGGGAAAGTATTCCGCGTACCGCATTCTGCACTCCTAGTGCATTCGTGATTTCGCAACCGACGTACACATATCGTGTGTTCGCGGCGTGGCTACTTCACGTAACGACGACGATAGAGCCGATCGAAAGACAGAGAGAGAGAGAGAGAGAGAGAGAGAGAGAGAGAGAGAGAGAGAGAGAGACGAAAGAGAGGGAGAGAGAGTCAAGGTTCTCTCACGACTCGCCGGTGTAATCTTTGGAAAATCATCTTTATTACAGAAAAAATATCAGTAATGTCGTAATAACTTCATATATCTATGCATCATTATACGAGGCGCTTCACGCTGTACATTATCCGACACTTCGTATACATTATTTATTTTTTACGCGGTAAGTGCGCGGTTACGATTAACAAAACCGACTGTTATTTTGAAAATTAATTAAAATTGAAAAAAGAGACCGGTTATTACGATAATTATTTAATTTTTCTTATAAGCTTATATGAGAAAATATGATACATACTGACAGACATGTCGACAATAAAAACGGATTATATTCGATGAATAAAAATATGAGAAAATATTATATTTTTAACATTTGCGACATTACTTTTACTATTGGGGATTTAGCCTCATTCGTAATCCTCCCATAATCTTACCATAGACTTAAATTCGCTTTCATCCGGCAAAAATATCAATGGAAATAATGACATCACATTCATACTACGTATTATTCATGCGCCGACACGCGCGATAGATTCCGTCACCGAGATTGCCGCGCGCGTTTTCTACGTGAGAGACACAGGTGAGCACGTTGTCGCGCGCGCGCGTGCGCTCCTTACGTCTCGCGTGTTTAATCTTCCACGAAATTACAGACGGCAGAAAATAACAGATAAAACAATGCTGTTGAATAAAAATCACTCACGCGTAATTACACGCTGTTATATGCGCGCGCAAAAATTGACGGACAATATCTTTCAGTAATTATTTTTTACTTTTTTAATTTGCGTTTTATTTTGTGCGGTTTTTTTTGGAAATATATTTAAAACTCATATTTCAACTTCTTCCAATTTGAGAGTGTATGCGTGTGCTGCGTGTATGTATCATTATTTCGAATTTACAAACATATTGCTAATAAATAGAGCTGTAAATAACACGCGTAATTAATTGCAACTCATTAACTTATGTGACATACACGCGTACCTTGGCACACATAGATAATATTCGAGAAACTTTAGACTGATAGTTAAAAGGCGAGGACTTCTTTTTTAGATAACATTTGTTTGGTCGCGAAGTTGTTTGATTCATGTTGTCGATGTAGTTTATTTTAGACCGACGACGCGCATTAGGACGACACGACGATCGTCTTTCATGTTGTTTCGCACTTCACTTCCCCTTTGCGCGATGATATCGACACAATGAGTTATCACGATCGTATTTTACGCGCGGCGGCGTATTGTACACCGGCGCGCAATTAAAAGCAGTTTTCTCATCGTAACACACACGGAAAGTACTATAATATATTTCGCGGCCTTTTAAGCGATAAGTTTACGAACTTGCCACGATACGTGCGGATTTTACAACGCGCATTTCCGAGATACTGTTGTCATGATTTACTTTGTGATGATCATCGGATGCGATATACGCTTGATCATTAACACGATCGTACTACTCGCGCGGCTTTAGCTCAAGAAATATTAGTTCTACTTCAATCAAATTGATAATCTTTTGATTATATATCGACATTAATTCATTAGTGATTAAGGTATACAAATGAAGGATCCTTATAGTATAGAATATTAGATCAATTAGATCAACTTAAAAGCACCAACATTCATAAAATTATCGATACTGGAATTAGCAGCGTCGAAGGATATTCTGAATTGAAATCCGACAATCATTTTTCACTGCTTACAGTAGATATCTGATAATTCCATGTTGCATGTCTAATCCCATCCTTCAAGGCAATTACCGCGCTGTAGATGCTTGATCGCGAATCGCATACGTATAATGTGATCTCTCGCTGGTTGAGCGCTTAAGGATCAACACCTCTCCGGGTTTTATCGTCGAGCGCATTTTCCGATTTCGCGCATCGATCTCCATTCGTCGTGCGGGAGCAACAAACGTCGAGAGGAGAGAGAGAGACACTTAGGAACGCGGTCGGCACCTATTTGTCGGAGACGCGGTCGTCAATCTCTCCCCATGTTGAGAGACGCGACGCACGTGTCGTCGTGGTGGTACGTCAAGGACGAGTTGATTGGCATACCGGAACGCCACACCGGTATTGGAATACTGGAATATCTACCGGCGAAACGTGTGTATCGATTGTTAGAAATCTGAGGAAGAAGAGGGATCGACTAGCTTTTCCCTGTGGTTTTGTGGTAGACAAACCGGCTATTTTCGACACCTCGCTCATTCGCACATTTATGTATGCGCTTGATCTGAGATAGCAAAAAACTCTAATAACATTATGACAAAAAGAAACAAAAAATGCCAAGAGCGAGAAAAGAGGGAATCTTATTTCAATAAAAAAGAAAACAGCATTAAATTATACAACAAATATTTTTACGTAAAAAAATAAATAAAATATATCTATTCTGCGCTCTGATTTGACTGAATTTGATGAAAATCGTTAAGAGATCATTAGGTATAGATGAAGAACAATCTAGAAAATCGTGAAAATTTAAACAAGGCAATAGTCTTAGTTTGATGCGCACGATCTGATAACTCGTGAAAGTATGTTTTGATTCGCGATTACTTAATCGTGCTTGCATAATCGGTGAATGAAAAAGAGACTCATGACACATTAACTCTTAGGACGTGATCGCGCGACAACAGGATGTACGCAGTATTCCTCGCGAGCGATAGCGATTCTTAATTATATTGAATCACGTGCCGCTCGACAGCGGCGGCGGCGAATGCCTAGCGTGTCTTCGGGAAGAAGTACAAGGATGCGTGATGCGCTTTGCGAATATAATCTCGTGGGAAGTTGTATTATTCCATGTGCCAGTTGTGACTTCAACAATCAATCCCTGTGAAAGACAGACATGTGTATCAGTAAATACTCCGTCGGAGATTGTAATCATTCATTTATCTCGCCATGTCGATCGGAACAGTCGCGTTTTCAGCAGTGTTCTCATGTAGACACTACTTGTCCGTGCGGTGCAACATGCGTCGAAACATTGATGTTTGGTGCAATGAAATTAATCTTCAAGATCTAATTCAAAATCTTTATCTGTAATCGTCGAATCTGTCTTTGTTCTAATAATCTTGATTTTTCATAATTTCCAAAACTTGTCTCTTCTGTGAATCAAAAGTAGCGAAATTTATGTGGCGATCTTTTAATTTCTAAATATCCCTTTACATCGCTCGGAATTAGTTTTGTTGAATCTACCAGATTTCTGTCGATTAAAACATCTTCTTGCGCAATTGTTCTTCTTCAATTGCGAAACTTTACTATTTCGTATCTTGATTTATCTTCGCGCGATAAATCACACGTATGTCAAGGAAATCACTTGAAGATTATTGACTCCTGATCTTTTGCAAAATCTGTCGATCAATATGATTCATCGGTTTTGGGTTGTGCTTTCCATTTTTGGGCACTCGGTGCGCATTTGCACAAGAAGGCGCGACGACACGTTAGTCGTAAAAGTGCGTAGGCTCTCTCGCGCACAGCTGTTGACGTCAAGAACGTCTCACCTCGTCAAGGTCCTTCGAGCCTATGCCGCTCTCGGCCTGTGCGCATTATGCAGTGGTTGCAGGTATTTTTATGCAAATCCGCTTATTATGCCGCGCGGCCGTCACGCTGTTCGTCCTTTCTGTTCGCAAAAAAAATCGCTGCTGTTCGTAACCTAATCGACTGTAACTTTAAACGAACATCATCGTTACACCGTCTTACTGAAGTGTTTCTGAGAATTTAAGACGCGCGTTGCGCAACGACACTTCATTCACGGAGAGTTGTCGTCTCTAAGGCTTAAATATGCTACCGTGGATATTTGAATGCAAATTTCACTGAAGAACTTTTGCGCCGAACGCGAGTATGTGTTCACGTGTACAAAGTTCGTACACGCGTAAAAGAACTATAAAGGTTATTTGCGCGAGAGAAAGTAATATATATTCACTATATCCCTTTCTTGATTTACGCTCGCCATTCGATTTTTCGAAATCTATCGTCTCATACGTTGTCGCAAAGCGCGGAAGTTGTACACGTTCATTCGTCTTCTTGTGGCAGCGATATTTAAAGACTGTAAGTAAATAAATACTGGTCGTTCTTAAAGTTTTGACGATTTTGAACGATAAATTACTTCTACACGTGTAGTTCCAACCATTAATTATATTTGTCGTGTGTTTAGTTCTTTGTGTCAAATCTATATGTCCTCTATGATTTGCGCAAAATTTCGCGGAAATTGCCAGCATTCCGCAATACCATCCCATTGCTGCGCACGTGTGCAATGTCTTCTTGGTAACATCCGCTACTTACATTTTTATGCAAATACTCCGTCGCATTGTTCCCGCTGCAGTCGATGACTTACTTTAACAAAGCGAAGCCGCGTAACTCGCTCTACAAATGTGTCAATCATGCACAGATGTATCGATAATTTATTTCAGCGGAATTTGCCGCATTGATAGATACAAGATAAATCTCATGTGGGATCGCGTGGACCAGATCTACATAGGAATCACTACGTAGAAACTCGCTCAGCGATGATTCATTTTTTTCTTCTCGTAGATCGCGCACCGAGTGTTTTTTTTTTCCGCCGCGAGAGAGTTTCTCGTCGAAATCATAAATTCTCGACGCGCACCGAGCCATTAAGTTCGCGCGATTGTCGGTAATTAACGCTGACTTATTAACTTCTCAGCTGCGCCAGGGCGTGTGTAAAACGAACTCTTCGATTCGTCGGTGTGTGCGAGAACAACACGCGTCGCTTTTTGTTTCTCTCTCTCTTTTTCTTCTGGGAAATTAGTTGGTCACGTAAGCAATTGAAATATGGGAAATATTGGACGAATCGCGAAACAAAGACGAGAAGAGATTCGTCGTAATTTTATCCGCTGCGTTTCTTCATCCGTATCCTCTTCTCTTGATAAGCGCGCGAAATATACGACATGAGGAAGTAGAACGGGCGTTGCGTGCCCCGCGAGAGAGAGAGCAAGCGAGGCGACGACCACGTATATGACGCCGTAAGACGGAGTAATGATTAAGTGACTCATTTGTGAATTATTAGACAACGCCCAGCGAAATACAATAAATAAAACACCATTTGTTTCACTCGCGAGGTCTGATGACCTATCAGGACCTGTTGCGGTATTGTTGCGGTAATATAGTGCGTACAACGTTTTAATATTACGTTCAACTGCACATCGTATAAAAGAGGAAAAAAGCTATTTTATAAATTAGATATATTTCTAAAAAATTTTGTCTAGAAGGAAACATTCCAAAAGTAAAGTTGTTTTGAAATTTAAAAGTTTGTTACTTAAAAACCACTTAAATTGGACTTAAAAAAATTAACTTTCAGAAGATAAATCATCCAAATGTTACATAGTAGAATATACGTATAATTCTTATAAATAATTTTTTTATAAGAATAGTGTACACTATATTTAGAAAAGTATTAAAAGAAGATGGATTATATATCTACATCGATTTAACGTGTTTTGCAACGCGACGCGTTTTGTTTTATTAACATATGTGTCTCTATACTTTATATGGTTGCTTGCAAGTAACTTCCGTGGCATGAATAATCATAAAGCTTTGAGATGTTTAAGTCTCGGCCTTGTGATCTCAAATGAAAATAGAACGTGACGTAGAGAATTTTCAATCGAACGGATGTATGTCATCGGGAAGGCGTGCCTCTGTCAGTACTATGAAAATTAATAGTAATTATCATTAGTGTGTCGTAATTTAATTCTTAAGTTTATCGTGAATCTAACGTGACTTCTGCTTGCGAGAATTAAGCTCGCTCAGGAATTAACGCTCTTTAAATCGCACTCTGTGATGTCATGTGAGAGGAGAGCGAATAAGACAAAGCAGCTATACGTGGTTGTTCATCCGAAGAGATATAAAAGCGCGTCCGCGTTACATTTTTATTTCTGCACACGCGGGACCCAATGTAATAGTCAGATCGAAGTAATAATAACATAATAACAGTGCAATTGATGGATAACCTTTGTTATCGATCTATAGTCGATTCGAGAGCGGTTCGAGAGAGTGAGTGGTTTCGAGTGTAATTGCTATGGGCATTTGCTTATACTCCCCCTGTTTCGTTGTGGAGCGCAGAAAAAAAAAAGTGATACACGCCGTAATGCCGTAATGCCGTAATCGCGCGGAATGTCGACTAATGTCTACGTACGAGAACGCGCGGCCATATCCGATTATCGGCATTTACGAAAAACTCGCCCTGCGTGATTATCCGCATGTCCGGGAGCGGCTGTGTGTGTTTCGCGTACACAATCAATGACGATAAAGGAATATCCGTGAGAGGGGAAGATCTCGAAGGGAGTGGCCTCGAATCAGACAGAATCCGGTTAATTTCTCTCGACGAATTTAATTAATGCGTTTCCCGAAAGTTCGCGAACTTCGCGGGACACGCACATCAATCACACGAATTTCAATCGAAATCGATTAAAGAGAAATCGCTTCATCGATACGTAACAACTGTACGTTTGGATTTATGGCGCAACGTCGAAGGCAAATTTGCGACCTGATTAAAACACATATTCCCATCGATCTTCGACTTTCGTGTGTGATACAAGAGAATATATTTTACTTAAAATTTATATTCCGAACAAAGTTCGTTCTCTTTTATATCTTTCTGTCGGATCGATGACTAGTGGTAACTCTCTTATTCACTTATAAACGCTTGTATATTCTACGAATACTTGCCTTACTATCAGGCTAGAATCTGCCGCAAATATTTCCCCTTTCACTGCTGCGGAGCAGAGGAGCATAATGGGATGACTAACGGCACGACGGCGTATGTGCTTCATCGTTGCGAAACTTCTGCTCTCGCGCGAGATTTATTGCGTTGTCGGAAATGCGATGGCAACCGGCTCAAGGCACGTGCTAGATAGATCCCGATACAGCCCCGCGATCGAAATTACTCTCGCGGAAACTGTAATGTCCACCACGCCTCGGTTACCACGTGCTTCACCGATGAGTTACGACTCCGTAGAGCTTCTTTCGTTGAATCTTGCGAATCTCGCGGTGCGTGCGCGCGTTTGTGCGTTACGCTATCGAGATTGCATCGGATATTTATCACGCGAAGCGGACGGTAAAGCTTTATTTCTCATTGTTTGATACGTGTTATAAGTTTAATAATAATTAATAATCAAAAAAATCTCGCGGCGTGTACATATTTCTTACACGGTTTTATATTGTGTCAAACATCTCTTTATCAAATTACAATCGGATGCAATTACACGTAATACACACTTTTCTTGTGAGCGATGTAAATCTTTGACTTGAAATTCAAATTCAAGTAACGAAGACGTCTCTCTTAAACAAATTGTTAGTTTCTTTAAAAATAACATACCGTTAGCAACACATTTGCGTGATAGAGTGATAAAAGATGGCGCGAGATAGAGAGTTCATCCGGAATAAAGACGGTTGACAGGTTGGCGGCTGACGGTTTAGTTGGGTGGTGCGTAAATCTGCGAGAATCACGGCACCGTTAGAAAGAACGATTATCTTGGTCGATCGCGAGTACGGTATGCCATTCCATTTATTTCGAATACGTCGTTTTTCTTTGCGGATTCACTTGCCGACGCGACGCCCTTTTTGTTATTTATGCAACCGCATTTTTTGTGCGTGTGGATTATTCTAGATTTTGTCGCGATTTTTATTAAAAATTACTGTAGACAATATTTGCGGTATTCTGTAGAAGAGAAGAACGCGGCTCGCTCTCTCGAACACTTAATAAACAAGTACGGGACGGTAATTAATAATCGATTATTATTATATAGCCTGTGTGTTGCGAAAAAAGACTTCGGAAATTTGTTTCGTGCCCTTTTCTCATTACTGCGGATACTCACTTTTCGCATACATACATAGCTACATCTTGGGTGGTCTTCTCTTTTCTCGACAATGTTTCGCGCGCGAGCCTCCGTCGTGAATTCTTTCACGGACACACCCTTCTATTTCTATTCTACGATATAAAAATATCAAATCGATAGACCGGAATTTAGAACGAGGAACGCTTTTTCTATATGCTTATCACACTGTCTCATGCTGATCACGTAATTTCCTTTGGTCGGAAACACGGTAGAGTTCTTATCTCTCGAGAATCTTAGATCTTATTGCGTCGGGTGAAAAGGTCTTAGAACAATTTTAACCGTTTTAACGGGAAAGTAGGTGTTCAGCAGAAATTACATACTAACCAACGTGTCATTGCCGTTCCGCTGTGCGGAAATATTATACTCACAACTTAATTTTTCGATTATTGTGCAATTTGTCAGTGTTATAATTTTAATAAATTATAATTTACGCGTACAATACGTACAATATTCTCTGTAATAATAATATCTCAGTAGTAGTCAATTTCTTTTCTCGAAACTAATATAAACGGCACATTCGCCTACGCGAATTTTCGATGATATCACTCGAAAGCTCGCGGTGACGCTCATATCCTTGTCATCGATAGATTTCGCGAGGGTATTGACACCGATTTCAGATCCTCGCGTTGACGATCGCGTTTGGGACTTCAGGCTTGACAGGCTGGAAAAAGTAGGTGGATGAGACATCGAGACGGAGAAATGGCGAACTGATCCAAAGTCTTATGCTAATTCGCGCGTTTTTCTTGCACGCGATTCAATTGCGCGCGATGATACGAGCGCGTGATCGCGTTTGGAAAATTCGATATAATCGTGGCGGTGAAATAAGTTCGATCGACCGGAAATTCGCGAGATGCAGCGCGTACTCCGTAGAAAGCAAGTCTGAAACAATAGGTCTTTTCGTCGCGAAGCGCTTCTGTGCGAAGTTGCGATAATTATGCTAATATATGAAAAGTGCGAGCTGACGTACGGTGAAGTTCAGCAAGTCTCTACTTTCACCATTATCGTAACGGTATCCTCCGATATCCTAATTCACCTTTGCGTGTCGCATCAGCTCATTCGCCGTATCGAGTTCGCTCTATATTCGCTTTATATTCGCTGTGTGTATAATGTTACCTCGCATACGGGCGCGTACATATTTGCCCTTCTGTCATTTGTACAAGGTGATAGAAGGTGTACAGAGAATATTTGATTTTTTTTAGCGGTGATATCAAATTGTAAAAATAAAATAATACAAAGCTTTCATAAAACTTTGATAATAATAAAAGATGACTAAAATAATATGAATAAAACATAGCATAATAATTTGCTTCGATATTTAACGTTGAAGTTCTCAATGTTTCTCTTTTTGAAAGTAGTCTAGAAATTAGATTCATGTTGTGAAAATTATTACTTTCTTAATTCTTATCTTCTTTCGTCGTCTGTATAATCATTTACTGTGTTCGTCATTACATCTGTCGCGTTCATAGAATGAGAAACACATCCTATAAGTATGTAGCCGCAAATTGCTGTAATTTATGTTTTCGCTAATTACTCAGTGTTTCACACTTATCATGGCTGTCAAAAATCGTTAATTACTCGCGCAGTTAATTCCGAAGTAAAATATGGCATTGCAAGGAAAACCGTATTTATCGTGTTTGGAATGCCATTAACGTTTATCGTTGAGTTCCATCGACAGCGTGGTAAACAGGAGTATAATACAATTCAAGAATAGAAGCGAGAAAATAATTCATACGAATAATATTTTATTTTTACACGACATCGTTCCTTGAACTGCGAGTAAAATGGAAATTGAAAGCGATTAATGCCTTTCACAAGCGAAACGTTTGAAAGCACCGTCGATACAACTATTAAAACACACATCTATCAGAGACTATCGCATAATCATGCGCGCGCTCGTTAGACCAATTATTTCGTAATTGCAAAATTGTTTTCTCTAATTCCACAATTTCATCGCAACTTTTCTCTTATAAATATTCCGTCAGATTAGACCTTAATTATCCTTTTGCGCGACCATCAATGCTACCGTGTAATGCAACATTCTCTCTCAATTATGTCTCTCGTATTCCGCGTTACATTTCGTATTCCGCGCAAACAGGCAACGCGTTCATAATGTCAGCTGGGTAAATTGGAAATAATGGAAAACGCTTTGTACACGAGAGGAATAATGCAAACTTGCTATTCGATTCTGGAAGATGTCTATTAGCTACGTATAAACACGACGGTTTTACAACTCAATTTTTATTTGTCGCGTGTGCAGCGAATTTTGCTTGTTCAGCAAAGTTCGTAATACGATTATGCGGCAAAATGTCAAAAGCGATTTCGATGAAATATCGTCGGCATGTTTGCGGGAAGCACTTAGCGAGTTGCGATTCAGCAAAAGCCGTCACATGTACATTTCAGTGATCTCATAAATCATCTCGTTTTCAGTGTCGCGACACGGTAATTTATCCGGCCTTTCTCCAATTTGTTTCTCGAAGATGAGTAATAATCCGGTCGTGCGTGATAATTAGTTAAATTCTCATCGCGTTCGGGACGAAATCGGTGGGAAGTTTATCGAATAATTATGAGCTAAGCGAGGAGAAGAATTGCGTTCATTATAAATCGAGACGGCGCCGGGTATCTCGACGGTTTAGAATGTATCGAATACCTTTGCGAGAATCGAGTTTATATGCGCGCGCGAATCGAAATTCCAGTGCCGTTTTTGGAGTACATGCATGTGTCTATATACATATTACGAAAGGGAGACTGTTGGCCGATGAGATTAGTCATCGGCAGACTCTTAATGGGCCAATTAAGTCCGCGTCGTGGAACGACGACGCGGAGACGCTGTGTGTACGAAGACGCCGAGAGACAATATTAATTGCGTACATCGACGACAATTATAAAGACGCGTGCCAGATGTATACACGCCTTATGAGAGAGTCCGCGGAGTATTTCGCGGACACACCGCAGAGAATTCATGTTAGTAGGTAATTAAAATCAACGTCCGTGAAACGGACTCCACTCTCCTCCGATATTTATATGCCCCTCGTATAATATTATCGCGTCTTGTCGTGAAATATATCTTCCGAGCTCGCCGCTTGCATAAAAAAACAGAGAATCGTTCGCCGATTACTTTCTACGCACGAGCTTTCCGTCTTTTTTCCCGAGTATCTTTGGCAACAGTCGGATCTTGATGCGCGGAAGATTATTGCAAAATATTATACGATTCGGTAGATATATATTGCCGAACCCGTTGAGATACATATGAAAGAGCTGGAAACGAGTGTAAGCGAAGCACAAACGATCTGCGTAAAGAAAGTTTACGGCTTGTAAGGTCATTCGCCAGATTTACATCGATGTATAATTCGTTTGGTAAAATTGCACTTATCATTTCACTTTACGTTCGTGTGAAGATAGGCTCTCCGATAGACTTTCTCTTTCTTCCTATGCGTTAGCATCGAGATTGTATCACGTTGGCGCACCGAGAGCATATCATAATACCAAAGTTGAACAACGTTAAACGTTATGATACATTATATTCAGTACGAATGTGTTTATGTAAGCGCTTGCAGCGTGAAAGTACTTCCAGAATAAATTACAATTTTCTTGTGTCTAATAACAACTTATTTCGTTTAATGAATCCAACATTATATTTGATATGAACAAATAGTTAATTTGTACTCTATGACTTTTACACGATTCAATAATAACCAAGTTGTACGCAAGTAAAACCGTCAAACAGAAGTTGGCATAACATGTAGTAGCGTCAAGTTTTGACGAAACACGAGAAAACAAAACGCACCTGAACATACGAACGCGTCGTTGTTAAGACGGGGTCAACCCTTGACCCTGTTAAGAAATAATGATACGTATTTTACAGAGTGATTAGCGATTATTTCTTTTCCCGACGAAATAGAATTATAAACGGCAAGGCACAATAAATAACGCAGGACAACCTTCGCCCTCGACCGATCGTTTAACGCGTGCATAAAATTTTCATGGCTTCAACATGCCTCTAAATTCCATGCACGCAACGTCAGTCTTCCCGTCTAAACACACTGGTTCGTTTGAAAGCGTGAAACTTCTTTTCGTGCTTGCTCCATTCCCGAATCCGCAAATATTTATACGGCGCCGACTTTTACCTCGCGCTAACGCACACGCGATGATCGAACATCCGCCAAGAGGCGCAATTAGTCTTCGATTGTAAAAAACAAATGTCTGGACAAAAAGAAGACAAGGTCGCGCACGATAAGTTTTCGGTCTGCGAAATCTTTATCGGCGAAAATTACTCGTATCGCTCTTTCTTAATTTTCATCTGTGACGGTCAGCTTTATCGCTTCAATGCCGAACCGCCGACCTCGAACTCGTTTAAAGATTCTTCAATGACGAGAGATGTAGCGCGATAATAATCGCGAAAATATATGTATATAATAAAACGTTCAATGTCATTTTTTTTTTTTTTTTTTGCGTCGTCGCAGATCCCTGCAATGTTTACTACCGAGCTTTCGTTATTACGTTATTGTGTATTTGTCCAAAAGATAGATGTTTATTGCGACTCTTAAAAGAGGAAGGTATATCGGTGTCTTTCGCGTTGCAGCTGCGTGCGAGCTGTTACGAAATGACGACAATATCGCGCGCTCCGGTACCTCGAGACAAACGGAAGATTATTGCACTTTTGTCCAATTTTCCAGCGCTAGTGTCATTATACTCTTAATCGATTTTCTCCGAACAACGCAGCTTTATTCGAGATACGTATACTATTACGTAAAAGGGTTACGTAATGGAAGAAACGATCAAAGAATTTTTGCAAGAGCTAAATGAAGGCTCGTGCGAATTAACTAGTTGCGTGTGTCTAATGAAATGTACATAACATTTGTGAAACATATTTTTTTGAAAAACTGATTTGTACTAGAGCGATAGGTGGCGATTTATTTAAATTCAAACTCTTAAAATTGGCAATAAAAAATATAATGCTCAGATAAGATCGCGTTCGCGTTCAAAACGTTATCATACATAAATTTCATGTGTAACGTTCAGCGATTTGCGTCGCATCTAGTTTTTACACATTTGGCAAATATATCAAATCTCTGGCGCACCCTTTGCGTGCAACCTTTGCTTCGAAATAGTCTCCACCAACGAGATTAACGGAAGGTTAATAATACTTTATTCGAGATAATTCGTAAGGTCAAACTGCTCGTATATCTTTTCCGTTATCGTGCGGCGATTGTCCGCAAAGATCGACGTGCGGGGTCGACTAGAAGAGAATCCAGCTAAATCCGTTATTGTCTGTGGTTCTTCTTTTCTCGCCGGCAAAAAAGCCGCGACCGTTAAATCGTCGCACACACGCACACGTAAAAGCCACCCACGCGAATCGTCCTTGTCGCCGGTGTGACAGCGCGCGTTTGTCTCGCCTTTTTTTTTTTTTTTTTTTTTTTTTTTTACTGTTATCTTCGGGACGATTAATGCAGCTTGTTGGAACTTATCGCTTTAGTATAAATCATGTCTCACCTAGAATAGGTGTATATCTGTTATTTTTTTTTTTTCTGACTGCGCAATCGAGAGAAGAATGCCGATTTGTTTTCTTCTCAGAAAAAGCTTCGGCATAGAGAGAGTTTTTTCCTCGATTTCATGACGTTCCTTTATGTAGTACTGTCACACAGCTCGTTTCTTGCGTAATGTTCGATCATACAGCGCGATGTTTTATTCATATCACTCAATAAGACGATAAATTTTCTTTAATTTATTTGAATATAAACAATGTGCTATTGTTGCATATAAAAAAATACGACAGAAAGTCGAAAAGTTCGTTTATAATTTGTTTCTCACACATAAAATCCGAATAGAAAATAATCGATACGTTTATACTAGCTTATTATTCTAATATTTTATTTTAAGTTAAAAATATAAATACAAAGTGTATCTTTTGTTTAATCAAAGATATATCATAGCTTCCTATTCTTAGCTTCTTTTCATGTTCGGGATTCTCAAACAGAACTCGTCATATTTCCGCGTCTGTTCGGATGAGAGTTCTGAAATCTTTACGAGCTACCGGTTGCGCGAAAAATCTATTTTCGATCTCGCGTGCACAAGAAACGCCGCGACGTAACGCAACTCGCGGTTACGCGCGCCGCGAAATGACGTTTCCAGGAAATTTACTTTCGACGATGGAGATCAGTGGCCCCTGGCCATTGGGTCAGGCAAATTTAGATACGCTGTGCACACACGTCGCGCCGCCGCCGCGCACGTTCGCATATACGCATATACGCATGACGCTATACTGCGACGTGTAATCGCGGAAGATTTACGCGATCGAAAGTGCACTCATCAGCATGGACAATAGCGTTGAAGTAAAACCGCAAACGCATCGCTGTTCGCGCGCAGCTAAAAGCAATCAAACAGCACTCAATTCGGAGTAAATCGAGGAATCGAGCGATTTCGTAATACGCATTTTCTCTCGGAGATGTAACGATGACCAGAAAATTTCACGCCGTTGCCTCCACGCTATTGATAATGAACGGTCGAGGTGCGTGACGTATTCGCGCGAAATTTGCCATTAATAACACACATAATTTCGTCGCTTCCTCTGACGGTATGAATTTACGGATATCCAAAACATCGTTCATTACTTCTTATTCGAGATAAAACGAATGTTTGCTCATTGAGCTTTTATAGTGTTGAAGATGTACTGAATTACGGAGGAAAAGAATTTCTTTTTCTTCTTTTTTCCGCACGTATACGGGCAAAATACACTTCGACTGAAAATGAAACAACTTGCAATTGCGTACGGTGAAAGGAGTGAGAAATTAACACGAAATTAAAAAAATGTTTGAAATATTATTTCGATGATCTGTGCGTCGTTTATGAATCACGTGGCCATGGACGCGCGAGCCGAGACGTAAACGGAAGTCTTCGCCAAACCGGGCTACATTGAAATCGTTGTCATGAGGATAATCACCGCCTTCGCAGCCGAGTGTTGTTCACGCTGCTAATCTCGCAACTGCCATTAGCGCAAGAAGACGTCAGATATGGCGTGATGATCTGGTGGAAGCGAAATTGTTGTCTGTAGGTCATACACGTCCTTAGGAATGAGCTATATTTGACATAGTTTGCGTTTCTATTTAAATATATATATGTCTTATTTACTGCATAATAATTATTCGCTGAAATAAACGGAAATGAATGTGCAACATCGTTCTGGAAAAAGTTCTCATTGATATGTTTCGTCAAAATAAACGAACGCTTGCTTTAATTTTAATCTGACTTTTGCACGTAATGTCTTTTCGTTCAATAAAGTATTTAACATTATATTGTTTGTGAAGTGTTCAAATATTATTTGCAACTATGAAAGCTTTCTACGTCCTTGCGACTGTAAAGCGTAAACAGTGTCATTAAGAGCTTTAGCCTCGAAACTTAACTAGCGGAAATTCCGTTGAATCCGCGCGTTTCCTGTCACTCACTTTGCAGGTCACAGCTTTCTACCCAGAAGAATAAAGATTGTTTTATTATTATCATAAAGTTTCCGCGTGTTGAACCAGCGCGAGTTTTGTAACGGAGGAGAAATGCGTATGAATTCGAATGATTCGAATATTCTACTGTCAAATAAGGTTTCAGTTCCACGTATCTTTAGCTACGACCTGAAGTCGCAACAATTTGCGGGATCAGAATCTTCTATGCGTCTTTCTGGATTTCACAGATCTTTGATTCTAGCTTTAGAATTGCCTCTTCAGATTCTTCATTTTATTCGAAGATACGATAAATCTCTGATTCTGCAAAGTCTTTCTCTATAGATTCTTGATTTTGTATAATACTTGGTTTTATGAGTTTTTGGGATCTGTCGCATAGATCTTATATATACAATATATTGCATTGTCACTGACGTAGATTTATTTTTTATACTAATCTTCTTCCGTTAAAAATTATGTGTATCTTAGTTCGCAAATTTATATCTAAAAGATACACGCAAAACTTTCGCGTTTACACACGTGTAGGTACGTACGTACGTAATTTAATTTCATCTCGCGTTTAAATCAATCGATCGAATAATTGTCGATCTACGAATCACACTCGTTGTTGCTCGTTAGAATTTCTCATTCACTGCAATTCTCGCATAGAACAAATTTAGATGAAGATTTTTTTTAAGATCGCGAATGTTTAATGCAACACGCCCAGCGGCCGTATCGATCGCGCGAGCTGAATGACGATTTTTCATTCACACTCGTTGTCTCACGAATCTATCGCGCTCCGAGCAAAAGGGATTCCTCGCTACCTCGTCTACGCGGACAGTCGCATTTATTCGTCGTCGTAGCGATCGGTCATGGTTTGTTCCGATTCCTAAAGCGAAAGGTGCGCGCGGTTCGGCGAATCGGCTGTGTTTGACCGTTCTAGTATGGGCGAGGCTTGGAACCTGCACACACTTATACACGCGTTTTGCTGCTCTCTTAAACACGTGATAGTAACTTTAAACTTCACGCCAGTTGCATGCAGAGATTACGTTAGACAGATTTTCAAAAAACGCATTTCTCTTTGCTCAAAACAAAAAAAAATCAGATTTGATCGCAATTCGATTGATGTTTTACTTTGTCTTGTTCGCGCTGTGAAATACGCCAATATTCGATATTCGCGATATTCCACTTTCATATTTCATCGCGCCAAAGTATATAAAGTGTGGCGCTATCCCGTTACGAATTTTATCAGTGCGTGAAATTATAAATACGTTTCATCACTGCAAAATAGAATTTTCGTAAGAGAATCGTTACGTCAGCGAGAGATGCGCGGCGATATTTTGAAGCGACCTATATATTTTATAGACATGTGTAATTGTATCCATGTATACATACATACGTGTGTGTGTGTGTGTATATATATATATTCCTCTACACTGCAGCGCGTGCCACCTCGAAGTAAAGTTATATATAGTTAACTGAGAATGGCCTTCGTTCTCTCGGTTACATGACAATCACGGCTCTCAAACTGCTGAAACCGACGGTTATTGATGGTGTTTCGCGCGATTCTGTGCGCAATCTGATGTACTCAAGTTTAATAGAAATAAACTATGATAACAAGCAACGAGGAGAATTGAGTCAAATTCTCTCACAATCAAGTTTTACTGTGTGTCATATTGCTGCAAGTTAGTTAAACACTACTGTTCGCGAATTTATTTCACTTTTTTTTTTTTTTATCTTAAAAGTAAAATTTTCTTCAACTTACGAGTCATCTGCGATTTCGTAATTGCAAATTTAAAAATTCGCTTTAAGTCACATACATACGTTATGTACGTTTCTGGCATTTACATAGACGCATTTGCTTTAAAAACTTTCTAATGTGTACTTTCGAGTGCAAATATGAGTTTCGAAATTGTTTGACACATCGTGATTGGGAGCCTCTGTTGGATCTCTCGTAAAGTAAGCGTCGCGCTATCTCGACGAAGACACAGCAACAGACACTGTAGCAAAATGCTTTGAGAGAAGCAGAGACTCTATCGACTAAATAATGTTTATGACATAATGTCGGACACACGCTCGAGCCGAGTAATCATCCGCCTCAGGCATTCTGTTCTAATTCCCCATCGGCGTGGCACTAAATGAATAATGACATCAGAGATGTGATTTACTAAAGTGACAAATTTGACTTTAGTAACAAGCAACGGTGCTTAAGTAAGTAGTTGTGCGGTACGTATGTCAGTACGGGATGCACATTGTGATCCATCTTAATAAAAGCACTGAATGAAGTTTCTTGAACTATTTTCTATATATATGTACAAGCGCGAGGAAAAATAATATATCAGTTCCAACATAAAATGTGCTCGTAAAACGAAAAGGTCTTCCTTCAAATATCACTTGTAATTATAAAACTCTTCCTTTAAATATCACTTGTAATTAATAAAATTTATAATGTGGTTATAAAATCACATAATATGTAATTATAAAATTACAAGTGATATTTAAAGTAAGACTTTTACGTAAGGTTTTTTAAAGTACAATAGTTTTTAATAGAATCAGTAGTTCGAAGTATAAATATTTTTCTCAGAAGTCTTTTTATGCCGTCCTCACTCCTTTTATAATATATAAAATACGAGTCTGCTTACGTTCTTGTATTTATAGTTCTCGGAAAAGTAGGTGAAAATATAAATTCGCAATTTTATTGCTTTTCGCGAATTTCATAATTTGTTGATCCTTTGATTCATTACGTTTGCATTATGCAAAGTTAAGTCCCCCTAATCGCAGTTGCGAAGATAAACGACGGTCTTATGATGCATGCACCTCTATTACATGAATTTCTCTGTTAGACGAATTATCTTGGCGCCCTGACAAATAGAGTTGTACCGTACATTACATTATTCAAATTATCCTGTGGTTGTACCGCCGACTCCGTTAAGAGGAAAGTTTACACGAATACACACACACGGAAAATATCGCGATTTCCGTCTCGTGCAACATCTGCTCGCACTCGGTTGCACGAAACGATTAGTGGTTTCTTGTCTCGACCCAGCAAATTTTCCTCAGTCCATCTGCTAGTGAAATTAATCGTAACAGCCGTTTGACTCCTCCTCTTGACCTCAGCAGTGGATTGACCGGATAACAGTTTAAAAACGAGATTTGATTCTACTAATTTGTTTTTCTTTCTTAAAATTGTGTAATTGTTAATAGTAAAATTTCTTTTCCTTTTCTGGAATATTTAATTCATAAATAAAATATTAAATATGATTAAAAAAATATAGTTTACATTTCGAAAACATCCAAGGCTTTCTAAAAGACCTTTTACTTTATTATTTGCGTATTGCGTCGTGAAGATAAAATCTAAGATCTAAAATTTCTTGTTAACTAACCGTATGAAAAATAATTTTGTGATCATGAAAAGGCTATTTTATCGGTTATAATAAGTATACGGTCTGTAAATCATCTAAATCCACTACTGCTCATCCACGCGAAATAGTCCGCTCTCTTCCGCCTCGGCAGAATGCCCTGGTCCGTGATCGATGTAACGACGCTCATTGTCTCGTAATGAGACTGGGAGGGACAGGATGCCTGTGCATGCACATTACGAGCGAGAGACGCACCACACACACACACACACACACACACACACACGCGCGCGCGCGCGCGCACACACACACGCGCACACGCACACGCACACGCACACATTTACCTATTTAACACAGACCAATGAAAATCCATCATCCGTCACGCGAGCAAAGAGACAAAAAGAGTTCGCTTGATTGGTTCGCATATATTCGCAGAAATTCCGCAGACGTGTCAGCACGGTATGTGTTCGCGATTGTTACGATTATGTGTGCCGTATGCATGCGATTTACGCTTTGCACATCGTGCATACGGTGCATCGATCGCTATGCCGCATTATGGAAAAAGTGCAACGACATCGGTAGGTGATTCACCAAGCAACACATTGTACGACTGCGACGCGAATTCGCGGATTATGATAAGCTTTTGACGTGTCGCGCCATTCTCCTTACAATTGTATCTTGATTCAAAATAAGCAAGTCTTGAGAAAAGTTTTTTAACGTATGAGATGCGAGACACTCATTGCGAAATAGCTGAGAAGAAATTGTGTGACCACATCGTCGCCGTTTCGCGCGGACGAAATCACTGAGCTGAATAATTGAACGAAGAGGCGGTGTCCAGGATGTTTAAAAGAAGAAAGTAAATTATTTACGAGTCGATTTTTAAGAGAGTCATTTCCGGCCAATTATAGGGCCAAATAAGCCGCATCGTTAAACGGATCTCATCAGTTATCTCTCTTTCTCTCTCTTTTTTCTCTCGGATACATGCTGAATCTTTTTGCCGAGAAAATCGACAATCATGTTGCCGTGTCAGTTTTGAAAACTGGTGAAAGTGTCGGCTGCCAGTATTACCCCTGATCGGTTATTGTATTTTTTTATTCCGTTTTGCCACAGCTGCTATAACCTTTACATTCATAACGAAACAGATAATGTGTAGCTATGCTGTTAAGAACTTGTCTGTTCAACAGCGTTAGGCAACAATGTGTACACCGTTTGATTCTTTCTAATTCATGCGAAAAGCATATAATCTGTAATTTAAAACCTCGAGACTATTAACCTCACACGATAGTTTTCTTACGACAAATGTTTAAGGTCTAAAGAATGCGTGCTATGCTTGTACTGGTTGATTTGTAGCGTCATTATTCGATCTCCGAGAGAGAGAGAGAGAGAGAGAGAGGAAGAGTAGAGAATAAGTGAGCGAAAGACGAGTATGTTAGAACAAGAGAGAGACTGACGTAATTACGTAATTTAGCTTGACGATTCCGGTTTGGCGTTATTAAAAGCGAGAGTGGGCGTGCGCTTCTCTTCTCTCTAATCGAGAGTATCTGCACACACACGCGCACGTGTCTATAAAGAGATAGGTCAACGTGTTTTTCTTCATTCAAACGCGAAATCGGTACGTGCACTGCGACAAAACATTTTCTTCTCTTTTTGCACATCATTTTACTTTAGCGGGATTGACCAACAGCAGCGATCGAATGAAAAACTATGTGTGGAGAAGGGAAATCATCTTCCCCTCTCGTAGAATCTCTATTTCATTGTTTCGTAATGCATCTCTCGTGCGTACACACATTTGTTTCTCGAGAGACCACCGTGAATCTTCCGACGGTGCGAATTATACTCGGCGGATTCGATAATCTCACGCCGTATATTTTCACCGACAGTCGTTTTTTTTTTCACACCTCCGTGCTAAAGCGCATTCACACGTATACAAGGTTTACGATTCGAATAGTATCGACGCGGCAAGTCGTCCCAATAGTCGAAAAATTCAAGTAAAAATTCAAGTATTTTGAAATATATAAACGTGTATGTTATTGAAATTCTAAATACAAAACAATTTACAAAAAAAAATAAGAAACTGCCGCGCTAAAGTGTACGTGTCGGTAGATAAAAATAATATCATCAGGTAGATATAACGTGCCGCTTATGTTCACTGAAATCCCAAAATACGCAGATAACAAGATGATAAGTCATCTTGAGTCATTTTTAATGGAGAAAATACACATTTCAATTTTTTTGCGACGTAAACGCGAAATGATACAGCTATCGAGCCGTATGAAATCGATGATTCATCATATTGTTATACGTTATTTTTTATGAGTTCAATGATGTCGGGGTCGCGAATGATCGACACTCATATTTGGTATCACGGAAACCGGTAGTGATTGGCAATTATACATTAGGTTGTTACGACCTTGTCGAACAACTTTTTTTTGCTTTTTTAATGAAAACAAAACGGAAATAGCGTTAAAAACTCAATTTGATGATCGTTCGGGAAGATCACGAAGATCGTAACACGTTCTTGAATATCCGTCTATATAGTCGATCTTTTTTTCTGCAACTTTTTGCGTAACTCCGAATCGACTTATTTATATTCTCGTAGCGTATCGAACGGCTGTTGACGGCTCGAGGAAGATAATACGCGTAAGCGAATACGGGAATTAGAAATTAAGTCCGTTACAACGGCGTGACGATGCGAACGCTAATTAATACGGCGTTCTTAATGGCGACCCGCTTTGCGTTTATATCCGTTTCGACCTTGCCGGTGTTAAAGAGAACGCATCTCTATGTATAACCACATCGTACACACGTACATTCGTATGCAAATCGGGAAAAATGCCAAATACCGGAATCGACTGCGTAATAGTAAAAGAAAAAAAGAAGCACAAGAAAAACGCAACGTGATTAACGGTACGTTTAAGTGCAAGCCTCTTTACTGCCGGATTCCACCGAATCATAGCGATCGTATCGTCGATCTTGAAGTATCGCGCGGTCGTAAGGTATCATCTTCCTTGATTCCCCTTTCTGTCTCCTCCGTCTTCTCGACGATTATTTCGGATGTGGAGAAAAACGTCTGTGTGCGAGCGCGCCCAGTCTGCGATTAGAAACATGTCGGCGTCTGATGTCGGCGTAAACTATACTCCATATCGTTATGAAGCACGATTAAATTGCATTGTTCGGAGGCCATTCTACCCGGGGGGCAACGATAATCGCTATCGACGGACGGGCATATCCGTGAGGTTACCTCGTAAGGTTGTAAGCCGAAGACTCTCGAGTGGGCAACTTGAGTAAACGCGCGATTACATTCCCGTTTTTCGCCGTGTCGATTAAGACGCTCTACGGTACGCCAAACTCGTTTATTTAATTGCGATCGCGAAAAGGATTGCTCACGGCTCATTACGTAACGCAAGAATGCGAAAACGTGTTAACCCTTCGATTTCCGGTGTCACCTGTGCCGCGCAGTCGTAATAATTTCGCGGAATTTGCACTTGACATTGAAAACGAAGACTTATCAGTTAACGCAAACATTTATGATCATGCGAAAACGCACGTAAATTCCGGAAAACAACATTTCTGCACAAAATCGTAAAACAACGTTCGAGAGAAGCGCGTATGAAATATTTTAATTAAATAAAACGTAAAATTTCTGAGGAGTTTCTCTTGTGAATTTCTCTCCGAGGTTCGCGCCACAAGCAACGATTCTGTGAGGACGTGACGTACTTTGCATTTCAATACAATCGCGTAATACGACTATATTTGAATAATGCGAAATAAATACGCGTATGTGAAGACTCAAAATAATTTATTTGCGCTTTTTACGAGCAATCATTTGTAATCGATAAATTCTCCGCCCACAGTTTATTAAGCGCGAATTTATTACACAAGAAAGCAACTGTACTTCTTCCTCCATGCGTGTTGGAATTTCTGAAGAATTCGTGCGAAAGTCGACAATTATCGTATTATTATGCGTATTTATACGCAATGTACAACCAAGACGTTCGGGAAACGTTGCCATAACACAACTCGGAGGGGCCATCGAAGGTTCAATGTCTTGCCTGACGGCAAACCGTCTTGGGCCTTCCAAGTTTATCTGATCCCCCTTTCATGATGCTTCCGTTGCCTGACGGTGAATATCTTGGACATAACCGCTTTAATTTTCGCGTTCTTTACCGTGGCGACCAAAATTTCGAGAGATTAGTCGGCTCAAAGTTACCGGCGTGCGAAGTGCGAGCTGTCTGACATCCGACATTTTTTACGATGATCGTTCCCCGTCCAGTCGTGTAATTAGAGCATTCCGAGCTTTTCGTTACTGGATGGACCGGTTCTGCTTCGAGACAGCATTAAATGGGTTTCGTAGAAAGTGTTTAATTTCTCGAGTTTAGTGTGGGATTTATATTTGGTTTTTACAATAATGATATTAATGCATTTGTGGATTATTTATAAAATCACTTAAAAAGTTTAACACTTTTATCTCCTTAAAAATAACAAAATATTCTATAATGAATAATAATTCGTAAAATTACAAGAACATCAACTGACCGACACAAGAGTGTTAATTCTTCAAGAGTGATAATTCGATTATTTTCTCTGTTGCAGTTATCAGCATCATCGCCGGGAGCTATTTCCGCCGTGGTCGCCCCGGTACTTTTAAAGTATCGAGTTTGCAGGCCACGATTGTTGCTCGCTGGCTCGAGAGCCGAAGTTGATCCCTCGGCTGACGTAGCCCTTTTGCACGGTGAAGTTTTACTTATCGAAGACTCTGCGAGACAATACAACGCAGTCGGAGGTAAAATTTTTCTCTTGTTAATTTCTAATATTTTTTGCATCTTTGCATTAATTTTTTGCGAATTATTAATTATTGTTTTTTGTATAATTATTTTGCAGATACAGATCGCAGGTATAGGGCTACGGAGAAGCTGTTGCACGCAGAAGAAGAATATCACGAAGCACTGTGCAGCGTCAAAGAATTGTACGCACGCCCGTTGGCGCGTAGTTATCCCGAATTTCACGATGTTATTTTTCAACCCCTCGCCGATTTGTCGCGGATCAGCGCGGAGCATTGTCAGAGGGTAAGTCAGTAACCAGACTAATAGTAAACTTATTTAATTTTATTGAATTCGAGGTCGGTCTGCGTAGAGAAGTTTTGAGAAAGGCGAATCTGTTGTGGAATATAATTTCTAATAACACATAAAAACTATAAATATAATTAAAGAATTTACAAGTTCTGTGCGTACTGAATACGCGTGAATGCTTTCTTATCGACAGACTAGACAGAAGGTCTATAAACGAAAGGCGTGTTGAGCCACTCAGTGAGAGATGGCGGCACTTGAATCGACTTACTGCGTGCTCTGCACACCTGTTGCTTCTGTGTAACACCTTGCCTTTCTCTGTCGCGTGTTGCAATTACAGTAGCACGTACCGTCGCTTTAACCTTTTCGAGAAAGATCGCGAATATGCACTTCACGTCTTGAATAGATTGTTTTGTTGTTCCGTTAAAATTAATTTTTTTTTAAGTAACGATTGAAGAATCTTTTTGAGATATTAATCGAGTAATCAAAGTGATTAAGTTGTCTAATAAAATTCACGCGTTAAAAAAAAAAATAAGTTTTTAGAAGCAGTTTACATATAATCGGTGTTTATACTATTAAATATTTATTACTCTAAGGAGATATATCTCACTAATTCACATCAAAAAATCAAAATGAGGAGAAAGTGTAACGTAGAGAAACAAACAGAGACAGAATCACTCGCGTCAATCTAATTGCTCCATTTCAACAGTAGAAATATGATCTAATTATAAACAAATTAATTAAAATAATAGCTAGACAACTTGTATTAATTAGATTAATACAGTATATTTATTGTAATAGTAACATTTATATATAAACTACTTTCACTTTTAAATAACGCACGTGATCGCGCTGCATGCACGTTTATCTTCTTCGTGAACATTAATTAGCAACAATAAATAACTGTTTTTCTGAGAATTGAGATTTAATCAGATAAGATATTCGCGTCGTTGCGTGTTTACGCGATACGCGCGGAATTAAAATTTCGAGAGAGGTTTCGCTCAAAACGCGGTGGCTGAATGCGGGCGATAAGCGAGAGCGATCTCCGGCCACACCCGGAGGCCAGACACGTATCCAAGGTACCATTCAGCAGCAGCCACAACAACAAGGTCCAATCGTGCGCGGAGTGGCGGTGGACGTGTTTTCTTTAGGGCTGACAATAAAGAGAGGATGCCTGTCCTTCGGATGTAAACACAAAGCCGTGCCGGCGGAGAGAGCCAGTTAACGAGTCGAGATGAGCGATGACGGTGGTTAGCACCCTCATAAATATTGACTTTTACAAGACGACGAGCGGCTTGCGTATATACGTACATACCGTACGAGTTCATACGTACGAGTTTCGAATCGCGTAGACCTTACTATACCTTCGAGGCTGCGCCACTCGTAAAGTGAAAAACATTTGTTCGCGGCGCGCGGAGATCGTTGCGCGGGATTCGCGAGGCGAAACCGAGGGTGGAAACGCCTACCTTCTTTATTCTGCGCGCTCAACCTCGCGGTCATCAATAACAAAGTTGCCGTGCAAGCGGCAAAAAACGTCACAAAAATCGAGATTTCTCTTTCTCTCTTTCCCGTACTCTTCTTTCCACCTCTCACTTTCTATTTCTTTGTGTTCCTCTCCCATTCTCTCTTTCTCTCTCGTCTTCCCTTGCGGTAAATCGTGTTCATGTTCGGGGATCCCGTACTGAGAAGAGGTTATTGCGGCCCGCCGGATATTAATTGTGGCGACTTATGATCTTCTACGCGTTTATTTTATTTTCGTCCAGACCGACCGCGGAGTGTACAGTGATGTTTTAAACGGTGCAGTAGACCTTGGATCCTCTCTCTCTCTCTCTTTTTGCTCTTCTGCCATGGTACGATTTACATTTTATTTTAATGAACGCATCAAACGGTTATCGGTTACTCCGATCGATCTGCTCGCGCTGTCGGTCGCCGCCACTCACGAAGATGATAATTTCGAGAAAAAAATCTCTCTGATGGGAGATGTTACACGCGACCTTCGTTCCCGTGACTAGCCAACTTCCTTTCGGAGCGAGCATCGTGATTAAGACACTATCTCGCGTCGCAGACGCGACTTTTGTAAGGTATCTAAGGGCTTCGTAATCAAGATCGGATCTGTCGAAGCTCTCTCGAAGCTGCGCGGAATTGAGTCGTAAATATCGTCAATAATAAAAATCCATCAATAACTCTAATAATAATAAATATCGTATTAGTGATATTAGCCGTCAAAGATATAATTGCGTTTTGTTAATGATGATTTTCTACGATTCAAATTGCCATGTGATGAACATACGAATAGATAGTGCGATTTTTAGATTTCTCTTTTGTAAAATATAATCTACTTTTTAAAAAAGTTTTTCGTATTTTATAAAAAAATGCTGAGCAAAAGCAAATTCCTCTCGCCGCAAACATTTTTAGAATGTTATATTTAAAAACCGTTATTCAGTATTTACATAATCGTGAAATTTGATAAGAAATTTAACGTTCGATGTGCATTTTCAAGTCGTTTCTTACGTTTCTCTCGTTACGGTTATCCAATCGACAAATAACCGCAGCACGATGTGTAATAAAGCGATGCCATAACTCGATGAACTTCACAGAAGCACGCCGGTCCCGTACGGGATAAAACTGGTTTATCTGTAGTCGAGGGAAGTACAAGCCGGGGTCTTGTACTTCGTGCGAAGATTTACCGCAGAACGTTTACCGAATTTTAGCGCCATAAAGGTGATGCGGGTTTCTCGACGCGATACAAAAGCATGGCGGACCGCAAGTTAATTAGTGAAAACGCTCGGGGATCGTTCTCGCCGTTCCCGAGGTGAGCATCACGACCGACGATCTTCCTCTGTCTTCTTCGTCGTGTAACACGTCGTGCGCTTCTTCGCGAGATGTTTTTTTCTTTATTTTTTTTACTCTGTTGGATCGCCTCCTCCTCCTCACGAAGATCAGCGCGTTGTTGCTGCAATTTCACTTTGGAGTCACCTCGGGGCCCACCGAGCGAGCAATTAGAAGCAATCGCGCACCTGAAAGTCTGTCTTTGTCCGTTTTCATTTCTTCTTCTCTCATCTTCTTCTCTCATCTTCTTCTCTTTCTCTCGGTGAACATGAGAATAACAAAAACGCGTTTGCTTTATTTGTCTTTCGAGCGTCTTCAGGAGGATTCCTCGTGAAATTGTTGAAACGAAAGAGCGGTTCTTCCAGGTTCTTCCTCACGCTTTCACGGCGTTACGTTAAAATTATTCTCTTTTTCGTCCATAAATTGTTCTCTAAATTGTTTTATACGTCCGATATCTGTGACAACAACTTCAATAACTTAATAGAATATGGCAATCATTTGCGAAATTACGCGGTAAAACAAAAAAACATCGCTCTCTCTATATGAACTATTCGGGCATGTGCGAAGCTTAAAGAAATTCGATAATGATCTTTAGGAGAAGAATTTTAACAAGCTTGAATCGTGAAGTTTCGTTAACTCTTCCGAAGAAACTTCAGGTTCGAAATGAGCAGCTTTTTTTTCATGTCCGGTATTCTTGTTATTTTGACTTGAAGGGGAAGGAAAAGAGTTCTGTACACAATTTTGAAGAGAGAGAAAAAGAGAAAGCACCCCAGAGCGGTATTCTTCGTCCCTCGTTGCATTGCCACTGTCGTAAATTACGTTTTTGCGGCACGGTAGTCGTGGATCGTTCGCGGTGACGCAACAGAGAGATGCACGGCGCGAATGCTTTTGCGCGAGATGCTGCGCACCTGCGCTGCCGCGTCTTTCGCTACGCGAGAATGCGACACGACCACGTTATCCGACCCGTTACCAACGCCCTCTCCTTCTGTATTTTTGTCAGCGCGCCGCTGCGATTAACTTATTTGCCGCAATGGCGTAATTAATTCGCCTGGGAATTGTAATTTCAGGAAATTGGCCGAATGGAGATTAATTGCGCGATTGCGCCGCGCCGCGCCACGCGATTCTCGTTGCGGGTTTTAACCGGCTTTCACACGGAGCAGCTACGTGCAACTTTGATTAGTTGAAATGAGAAGCAATGTCACCGCTACTCACCACCTCCGATGTGAAAGCCGGCTTTACACTTCCTCGCATCGCACATCTGGAGTAATAACACGCGAGTTGACAAGTCTATTTAATTGAGTTAGTATATTATTGGTAAATTAGTGGTTGGTTAATATTGCAGAATTCACATTACAACTTTCGTGAACCGTGAAATTGGAGTATCGGGAGAATATTAAACGGCAACTTCCGTGTGAAAACGACTCTCTTTATCTTCTGGCGGTTTAATTTTATCGTTGAAAGCTGAAAACAATCTTGTAGCGTTAATTTTCCCGATTTCTTTTAAAGAAACGATATCGTAAGAAAGAATAACATGATACGCGAGTTGCTTAATAAAACAAATTGCGCTCGAGGTTCATTAAAGAACCTAACGGATGGCATTTTGCATCGTGTGGAAAGCTGGTGAAACTGTCTGGAAGTTCGTAAAGTAACTTGCGGATAGAACGAAAGCTTCTTCTGGCGCGTCTCGCCGTTGGTCGGGCCAGTTGAAGGTGGACGAGCACCGCACCTGTAGGGCATTGCTCCTTCGTCGGCCGAGGGGGACACACGAGAATGTGAAAGCTGCACCTGAAACCTGGCGGTTTTGCGCCAAGCGCGATGACGCGTTTTGTCCGGATCGCTTTTCTTGCCGCCCGTTCTCGGAAGATTGCGGTGAGAGCCGAGCGATAGATCCGCGTGTTTCGGAAATCGTACACGTGGGGAGAGAGTAAGCGGGCGTTTCCGATCACTGATCGATCTCGGCGAACCTATCGATCTGTACGGAAGCGTAGCTTTCTGTTTTTTCGTGGCGAAGGGGTCAACTCGGGTTTTTGGGGCACGACGAATTAGCGGTACGTCTAGAACGCTCGATCGATCCTCGTCATGTTGACCGAATTTCTTTTGATCCGCTCGCAGTTCTGTCCGTAACCTTATATCTTAATCAAAACAGATTGTTGATGTGTATGTACTTTCGTTCGAGCGACGATGAAGTCTTCGTTGATTAGACTAAAAGTCTAAACAGTTTTGTATGTCAAATACACTGTCAAATACACGTCATGTATAGGTAAATTAAAAACTATTCAACTCCGATATTCGAAGCGCGCAAAAACTACATAGTTTCCGATTTCGTGAAATCGAGCGAGCGAGTTAAATGACTGCAATTTTTTTTTTTTTTTTTTTTTTTTTTTTTTTTGCACCTTTCCCGTTCGCGCTGAAAAAAAGGAGATGGCGAAAGTGGAACACCTGTAGCTTCTACACGAAGAAGATTGAGAGGGAAAAAAGGGTCGGATATGTCTCAGGAAAGTGGATAATCGCGTCATCATGTGATGTTTATAGGGAAAGTGGACGGTTGCACCGGATAGCACCGGGAACAGTTTCGATTTCATCGTCAGGATCTCATTTTTCTCGTGTGAGTTGGGAGAGATGTTCACTGAATTCAATTTGGTCAAGATAACGTTCGACAACGAGTCTTTTTTTTTTTTTTTCTGAACGCGCGTGGCCGTTTTACGCGTGTGTGTGAAGTTAGCACTTTAAAATATTGTAGTTTCTATTGAGACGTTCTCACATTATTTTGAAAAGAATAAGAGTTAGTAAATTTACTAATTTTTCGTCATTTTTCACAACATAACTTTCGATATTACGCATTCAGATTTTAGACTGGTAACAGAAAAACATCGTCTTGTGATTTCTCCGTCCATTTCTCTTGCCGTCACATTTCCGCGAGGTTAACGATCCGAATGCTAATAATTAACGTAGACTGGAAGAAGCGCGCGCATCCGAGAATCGTCGTGTCCTTATTCACTGGTAACGACAGTATCGCGTCGGGAAGCGAGACACGGGGATCGTAAAAGCGTTTTCAGGCGGCTCACAAAACGGAAATTACACACACTTAATATGCGAATATACGACAATCTTTCACTATTAATTTCTCCGTTTCGCCGAGCCGGTTGCGAGCTCGTAAGAATCGTTTATGCGAAGTTATACATCACGTCGGTCCACGTTCGCAAGCAGAAAGTTTAATAACACGGGCCCTTTAGTTCCTGTATCTTCGTTCAAGATAGTATCCGTGCCGATAAAGAAATTCCATCGTTAGATTATTTGTATCATAACGCATTAGCTTTTAGTGCGTGGATAAAGAAGCGAGAATGTAACTGCGGCGAGAAAGAAACCGACGAGACGTATAAGAAAAAGAAAAAAAAATTTGTCGCTGGCAGAAGGTTTATAATCGCGCATGTTGGAGCCGCGCCTCTTTTAGCAACGATATTTATTTTTTGACGTGCTTTCAACTACCGAGAACGAGACTGGAGAGCTAATAGAAATCCCGGCGACAATATCGAAAAAATGATAAATGTTCCTATTCGCGACGATTCCATGTCCAATCGTTAATAGGGATCTATCGTTATCATTCTGCATGTCGGCAATTTTTTTTCTTTAATTTTGCGTAGGGATACAAGCTTAGAGAGAAAGAATGAAAGATGAACTATTTTATATTCTCTCCTTTGTGATCCTTCTTCTTAGAAACTCTTGGTCCTAAGATATCTACTATATATATTTTATATGGTCAAGTTGACAGACAGATATTTAGAGATATTGTTAACCCGGGAGTAGTACCCGCCATTTTTTTGTGCGTAAACGGTCGCATGGGGTGTTTTTTACACCCCAATTAAAAATCATTGTTATTCATCACATATTAAAAATTAA